>VZTL01000776.1:0-68470 GCA_013400535.1 Scopus umbretta
TATATATATATATATATGTTGCTTGAATATAAATCTACGTTCATACATTTTAAAAAAATAATGCCAAAAATCTGCCAATGAATTATATGAAGATATGACTGAGTCCCTCAGTAAAAGTAGTGTAGTATAGTATAGCATAGCATAGTATAGTATGGTCTGGCTTCATAAAGCGTGAAAGGCCCAGGTCACATGTATAATCACTCAATCAGATCAGTTATGTTTATTGTATAATAAGCATCTTTGCATAACTGGAATTGAGCAGGGTTGTATCCACTTCATTCATTTTGAGGCCACTTAAGATATAAAGTATCCTCATATGTGCACGTCTGCCTTTGAAGGGTCTTTGAAAAGACATTCTATGAAAAGTCTTCCCATGTACTGTGTAACGACCGGTTATTTCCATGGTTTGGGGCATTTTAAAGGCAGATGGTAGTCTTACAGTGTTTTGGAGCTGGGTTGTTTGAAACTGGTGTGCAAGCAAAGACCTCCTTGCATTTTCTCCCATCAGTTGACTGGATCAAAAACTACATCCTATTTCCGCTAGCCCAGTGCATAAATTCTGCGTTAAGGAGGACATGGGTCAGCCTTCAAAGCCAGAGGGGTTCACCTCACGAGACAGAAAGCAGAAGCAAAATCCCGAATACGTACAAAAAAAAGGAGCAAGATAAAATCTTAAGGAAACAAGTAGGCAGCTGTTGGGTGTACAGGGATGTCTGCTTTTGAAAAAGATTTCATGGCACATCCCAACGTTTATACAGGGTCTGCGCATCTCATCTCTATCAGAAGTCCTCCTATAACAGCATCTTAGGTCCCAGAGAGACATGCCCTCCCAAAACAGCTGTGCTCCTAGAAGTAGCTGTCCACTGAGCTGCTTCAACAAACTCCCATTGTTCTGGCATCGATCAGCACGCAATCACACAAGCAGCTCCGCCAGACAGATGGCAAATTCAGCAAAGAGATAAGGGTGTTTGCTGCAGAGGGTGGACAAGGGTCATCACCTCTTCATCTGGCACAGCTGCAGCCAGAGCACATTTGTCTACACACTTGTGCCCTTGACTGCAGGGTGGGAGGGGAGGGCGCGCTCTGTATTTGTAGATAGCATGAGGAAAACTCAAGCCCTCTTCATTCAAATGACCACAAACTGCAGTATTGCACCGTTTATCTTCTCCCTTACCTTCCCCCACCCTCATTCCCTTCTTCCCTTACCAAACAGCTTAGTTCTCATCATTTTAGCATGTGCTAAGAGAACTACAAGATGTAATTCTAAGGCTGTCACAGCCAGGGAGGAGGTTTGCCTTCTGCTAGGGACTGCATTTGGTTTCTATAGCCACAGTGTGGCATCTTACTTAGCCATCCTATAGAAAATTAACCCTTTCTCAACAAAGGCAAGTCAAGAAGTGACGTGGATGCTAATACAGGACCAGGTCCTGCAAACTGTCTTTCCTCACTGTAGTCCCGCCAAGCGTAATTAATACTATTTACACACAAGTTGCACCAGGACTCAAAGTCAAGATGTAAAAGCACGTTTTTGTAACATGACTTTCAACTTAATTTTGAGTGCTCACTCAAGAGTAGTCAACAGCATCAGAAGGTCCTGGATGTGACCCTTCATACTTCACTGTATTTATGCCTACAGATGCAGTTGCACGAAGCGGGGACATGGGAGAGAACTACTGCTGTGGTACCTTAGCCTAAAGTTTGCAATGAAAAATTCTTTTTCCATCTCCTCCAAAAGCAAACTGGATCCTCAAATTAAAAAGACCCCACCCAAGCCTTGTGCACGCTTCCGAAATGCAGGTGAACACCGAATGAATTAACTAGCATATGGCAGGCAGAGGAACTGCCCAGCTCTCCTTTTTGCGCTAGCAGGAGCTGCTGAGAAAGCGAGAGGGGCACCCTGCCACTGGTGTGCGTTGTTAACAGACCAGTGGGACATTGGCCTGCAGCAGGGTGCAGCAGAAAGTACATTGCACAACCCCAGTGGCAGACTGCCCTGGGCTTGGGCTTGATCCAAAGCCCTTCCAGCTCAGTTAAAAAACCTTGCTTTTAACTTCAGGAAGCTCAGCATCAGGTCCTGTTTGCACAGGAGAGCTACTAACATGGGCTACTACCTTCTAGAGAGGCATACAGGAAAGTGATAGACCACCTCAAGGCAAAATCTATGAGGCAAAATCTACTTTCCTAAATAGCAGTGGCAGTAAAAACCTCAGTAGCTGACTCCCAGTGAACACTTTATAAAACTTTTACAAAGTCTTCTAAAAGTCACGTCCCTTATTTTCACCCAAGGCATGTTAGTTACGGGCTCTAATGAGAGTCATCTGCTCACTGACCACACGGGATTCTGCTTCCCCTCCCCCCCCAGGAGAATATTTTGCTGCAGTTGCTCCCTACAAGAGTCCCCACTCTTAGACTGCACATGCCGCCTTTGTTGGGCACTTAAATAAACCCCGCTGATGCCGAAGAGCTGGATCCGCTACACCAAATTTCTCAGCAAAACACTTAAGCATGGGCTTAGCTTTCGATACACGGACCTCAGCACGACAGGTATGTGCTTCAAATTAAGCAAGGGCTCTGGTACTTTCTGGACTTGCAACTCAGGAGCCTGCCTGAGCAGAGCCTGCCCAAGCGTGTCAGGGAAGAGGTGCAAAAGCCCCCAGCCCCTTGCACTGGGGCCTGTACTGCCCAGGAGCGGCAGGCAGCGTGCTCCCACCACCCTCCCTGGGGAGCAGCACTTTGGGTGGCCCCGAGACCCCGCGAGAGCTGGGCTCAGAAGTACGCCCCAGCGGCACAGCGCCGGCTGAGGGCAGCGTGGCCTGTGGCCGCCCCAGCAGCCTCTCCCCAGCCCGCTGCCGGCCGGGGGCACAGCTACGCCGGCTGGGATGAGAGCTGCCCGAGGCTCAGCTTCCTCAGGAACCACGCCAGCCAGAGGAACTAGAGGCTGCCCAGAACAGAGACACGTCCCAGGCGACATGAAGGACTTCGGTGCCTCTGCCGTCCCATGGCTATTTCTCTTTTAAAACTTTGAAACTCCAACACTCTCTCAATGACAGTGATTGTATGGTAGCCATGTACCTGTACACTGGTGGTACCACTCTTTCACAGGCATTATTAAAACAGGTCTTCAGAGATGTGGCGGCTTGCTACCCAGGGGACTGCTTTACTGAAATGACCCCACCAGTTGCATGTAGATCTCGCTGCATGAGGGCAGAGGTCTTTATTTTTCATTCCTGATGGCAGAGTTACATATCCCTACGATTACTCAAACTTGCTTATGGTACGGGCCGCTCTGTCCACAAAGCATTTCTGCAGTTAACTCCTTCCGCAACGCAACGTCTGTCTCTATGTGCACAAAGTGAATGGAGCGCTTGTTTCCTCACCTACTCCAGCACCTACAGGCCAAGAGACAACACTGACCAGAATTAAGGTAAGATTTGGTCCTCAGGGAAATCTATGTTTGTACTATGAAAAAGGAGCAAGTACCAGTCCAAGCCAGCAGGCAGTAACCATAACCAAGGGGTGCTGTGCACCAGCAGCCCCCTCCTTTCATTACAGCATGAGATAGACAAAATATCCAGCAACAGGGATTACTCCTCCAGGAATCGAAGCCTCTTGCGTTGCTTGCCCGGCATGCCGATGGATAACCTGAGGCAAATGCTCAATGTTTGAGCAGATCTGTAATCAACTACAACTGTCCTCATAGGTTCAGGCAGGCAATGTTATGCTTTCCCTCAACTGGCAGTAAAAAGGTTATGTTCAATTGTTGCTGTAAAATTATCATGTTGACTTTTAGCACCATTCAAATCCTACCTGGCAGATGAAGATTATATTGGCAAGATTTCTGTCAGGTTGTTTTGGTATGGAAGGTTTAAAACTTGTTCTGCAAGGCTATTAGAAAAAGTAAAATAAAAACCTACCTAAAATATACCACAATAAAGTCATTTTAACTATATAAATACATTACAAAATCTGTTGCTTTAAACAAATTGTGCTTTTTTAGAAGCTTTCCTGAAATTAGATGCTTCTGCCCAAACTTGGATAACTTGGCCTAGATCTCAGGCTGTTTCAGGGCGGTGAACAATAGATTTCACAGCCAAATTATATCCCCTGGTGCGCAGTGAAACAAACTGCCATTTCTGCCCTCATTGCTTTCCTCTGAACAAAGAAAACTTTTCCCAAAGGCATGGATTTTTCCACACCTGAGACTGATTCTGGAGACTCAGCCAAACAGGTCAGAGCAGTTTGGGTGGAAGTAGATGCATTTACAAAATATGCTTCAGATTTGAGGCCACTAAGTACTAACAGAATATTCATGTAAATTCCCTTAAAGGTGCCTGGTTGTATTAATAGTTATTCATTTATCTATTGAGACAAGAAAATTAAAAGTTCATTCATCTTTAAAAAACAGAGTGCCACAGTCCTTTTCAGGACTTACTGCTGCAAACACGTACACTGACCCTACAAAACAATCACTGGGGTTTTGCCGTTGATTTCGATAGAGATCAACTTTCACTTAAGTCAGTGAATACTGAAAACTCTCTTCCTTTAAGCCTTGCATAATACTTAGCACACCCATTCAGCATACTCAAACTCCGCAGTTCCTTAAATTTAAAGTGGCTGAGGTCTTCCAAATATTCAAACTTCCACTGCTTTCCTTAAAAGCATGGCTTTAAACTGATTCAGTTAAAGTTGTATAAACCTAATATGGACATTCTTACCTGGATTTAAGTCTATTTTAGACTAACGTACAGTGGCTACTGATCAAGTGAAACTTCATGAGTACAGGGCAGATTTAAATCCAGCTAAGCATGGTCCACTGAGATTGATTTTTGAAGTATGTATTTAAAGAAGTTTAAAGCTCCGATAGTGCAACTTTCAAACAGATAAACCTTACACTATTGCATCTCTGCGAGCTTTATTTGAAAGGATTAGGGCTTCCAAAAAAATCTTGATATAAGAAACATTTGTCAATCAGCAGCAAGTTATGGTTTCTATAAAGTTATCCAACAACACTCAATCTACATTTTATCTCACAAGTATTAATACATGTTTCTCGGAAAAGACATATAAAAATTCCTGTTCTGACAGCAGGATATTAAATGTTACCCTCAGGTTGCTCCACCTACACTGAACGTTGTTTTTCTAAAACTAGATTGCTGTTCTCCCTGATTTGTTTTGTCAAGAAAAAAGCCAGTCACGCATCTATCTGAATGTTAAGAATGAGCATTCCTTTTCACAAGCACTAATGTCACAAATCCAAAGCATGATAATCAATTGATTTCAATGACACAGCTGAGGACAGAAAGCTGAAAACAAAGCAGGCAAGTAGCATCACAGGAAAAAAAACCCAAATTATACCAGTGAAAATCTCCTCTCATGCACCCATTTCAGGTTGGTATTCCTATTGCAGAAACAAAAAAGTGCAGTAAATCAAGACATCAAAAAAAGGAGAGGGGGAAAAAAAAAAAAAAAAAGAAAAAGAAAAAGTATAAAATTCACCTTTGGTAGGGACAAAAGCAGTTCTCCCAGCATGTCTTAAGACCTTCTCATATCATATCCTATCATTCTGCCTTTGAACTGTTGTCAAAGGAAGGCCATCCACATGTCGAGCAGTGTTGAAAACTAGCAAGGGATCACATATTTAAATCAGGTCAAAGTCAGAGCTGCAGTGAAGTGCTCTCCACTGAGGAAAAGGCTCTTTAATCTCCCTTTGAAATACTCATTAAGAATTGTCTGAAACCACTAGGAATGGAAACAAAAACAGTCGACTGGTCCAAAGACCAGAGCAGCCTCAGACGTGAAGGTGACCCTTGCTTTCAGAATAAAAAAAAACGCAAATGAATCACAGTCATACTCAAAAAACCCAACCCAACCTGGCTTCACCCTTGGCTTCCCCCAGCCCCTTTGCGCCTCGGCTCCCTCCTTCCCCGCAGCCAGCTACCCCCCGACCACCCCGGTCCTGAGCCCCAGCCCCACCACTCCATGGCCCCGTCCCACCCCACACCTCCAGGGGCTCTGCCAGCCCAGCTGCCCGTGCAGGGCAGGGGGCAGCTGCCCTCGACGGGCTCCCGTGGACCCCCATCCCAACGATGGCCCATGGATTGGGCAGCAGTGGGCACTGCAGAGCTTCTCACCGGGCGACCGAAGCCAGGCGCTAGCTGTCCCCCCGCCCCCCGCGCAGCAGGCAGCTTCCAGAATCTACTGTTGGGAGGAGAGAGCCCCTCAGACTCAGCCCTCTGCTTGGCTCGATAAAGTAAAGCTCTTAATAGGCATCGCATTTGAATATAACTGTCTATGTGAGTTCTGGAGTTGTCGTACAGGAAGGACGCTAAAAATTGCTCAAGTTTTTTTGCTTTGGGGGCTTTTCCACAGGCTTTGATTATGCTGACAAACTTGAGAGGCTCTCTCTTTTGGAGACAAAAACAATGCACACATTCAGTTGGTCTGTCCTTTTCCAAACCAGGTCTGCACTGGTTGATTTGGTTGCAAATCGTAAGCACATCTTGCCAAAACTGTCGATATAGGAAGTGCTTATCAATTCATGTATGGCACAGAAAATGGCAGTTCAACGTACCTTTTGTTTCTGCTTAGAACAAACGACTTGCAGAATATTCTTGCACAACACACAAGTGTCAAAAAAAGGTATTTCAGGTTTCACACACAATGCAAAGCTACGATATACTACAGTATTTAACGCACACCAATAGGAAAAGTTCCTAAAAAATACTCATGCAGTTTTTGTGCCACGGGATAGGTAATGGCTATTTCGTAGAAATAGATCCAACTGGCTCCATTGGAGCAGCAGTATAAATATTCAAAATAGAAGTAATAATAGGCCCTGATGTGAAACTTCTCTCTCTCTTTTTTTTTTTTTTTTTTTTTTTTTTTTTTCTTCCCCCAATCCTCTCCCTCTTCNCTTCGTTCCCCAAATCTGTCCCTTCTGTCAGCAAGGAAACACTCTGCTTAGGAGCAACTGCATCTTGCTACAAGAGTATAGCTGTGTGTTTGTGGGGTGGATTTTAGTGAAACGTGCCACATTGTTGCTAACATTGATTGATTTAAGGAAGTATTTTAGGCATTTTAGTGGTTGTTATTGTTACTAATCTCCTTAACAATAACAAAAAAATAAACAACAGCAACAAAAAAAAAAACAACAACAGGAAGGTACAGCGGGCTTCCTAACGCGAGAGGACTTCCAGCGGGCATAGTTACGAGAAGGCTGCTCAAACAACAGGCTGCATAGCTCAACAAGTGGCAACACAACTGTTTTCCAGAATGAAAAATGATGACGTGGGCATGTCATTGACTCTCTCCACTGCCTGTCCCCGGACCCTTCCTCCTTCTTGCCAGGGATCCACAAGCACGCTTTGTTCACCGAGGCCAGCAGCACACGGCTTTTTCCACTGGACCTCCTCGACACACACAGTGCAACGGCTGCCAGTGCCTCCACACATTTAGTGTAAGAAAGAAAGAAAATCAGGTGCTGAGCTGAACGGAAACCACAGGGTGTAAATATTTTGATTTACAACATTTTGCCCAGAGAAAATCGAAAAAAAATAACTTCCAAAAGTGCAAATGAAATGAAAATTGGCTTTCTGTCTGTGAACGGTGTTAATTTTTTTTTTTTTTTTTAAAGTTGGAGGGGTTTTTTCCTGCTATAGTTTAGTGATGTGGTTTTGTTTTTTTTTTTTCCCTTTCTTTCTTTTAGATAGGGTTTGCTGTGCCTTTACTACCAACAATTGCCACTGTTTGTACCATAGACAAAAACATTCACCTAGCTGGTAGTATCTTAATACATTTCATAGTAGAACATATACAAGAAAGAGGAAAAAACATACCAAATGAATCAGAAGTGATCAGTGCAGAATCAGAAGTAAATACAAGAGCGAGCCAGCACTGGCAAGAATCCACAGTATTAATACATACAAATGAAGCTGTGATGGTGTTTCTCATGGGGTGGAATTTGCCTGCATATTAATACAGAATTATACAAAATCTAGCAGGGATATTGGAACAATGAACAGCTAAACTTTCACAATAACTTAAGAACTGTGAACGAGTCTGCATTGAAGATATTCCACATTTTAAAAAGTGCCATCTCTCTCTGTGTCTTCCTCCCTCCCAAAGGAGGGGTGATGAATCCACATGATCTGTTATCAGGTAAGTTCAACCGCTTAAGAAGACAAATATCTGGCCAGGTCCAGTGTATTCTTTAAAGAGTGGCAAATTACGACTTCAGTAACTTTGTCTGTGCAAAATATGCCTCTTTTCTTTTAAAGAAACCAGTGTCTGTAACTCATTTAGAAAAGTTCTGACGTACTTCTGTCCTTCTCAGAACAAATAAGATATGAACTATTGAATCCCCCCAAAACAAGAAATTCGATGAAGCAGAGAAAGTTCTGACCTTCCATTTCCGCATGCAGATCATTAAAAACCAGGACACTTCCTTGGTAGCCCTCCTGGGCTGGTGATCAAACTATTGCTTGGAAATACCATAAACACCCTAGTAACAAAACTCCAACATTAGCAGTAAAATGGTAGCAGTGTTTACCCTTTGAATCCACATTTACCTTGCATTCCTCATCACCCCTGTACAAGATTAATTATTTATGGTAAAAAGTCATCATCTGTTCGCTTGACAATCTTCTTTTAATACGCAGTAAATCCATTCATATGCTGAGTACCTTGGATTGTATTCCCATATTACACTGCCCTGTGACCTTTGGATTGTTACAGGAGACCCAGCTCTCAGAAGGAGAAGCTGCAAGAGAGGACGTTGATCTCTGGCAGTTAAAAAAAAAAACAAACGCAAACAAAAAAAACAACAAAAACACCCCCCCAAGCCAAAACTAAAAGAAAAACTCCAAACAAAAAACCAACCAAAAAAATTCCCATGATTCTCCTTGAAAATCAGCCCCTGTACGATGTACCCTCTTCTGCATTGTAGCAAAAGTCTTAAGTCATAAATTAGATTAGTCTTCCATCAAATAACTTAAAAAAAGAAGGAACTGTAGCAGACCAGTTTTGCCTGGCTTGACGCCAGTTAGCAGCCAGTTCATCTAGAGTCCCAGTCACACTGTTCAAAAACTGAGCTAGGAAATCACATGAATGTTGAAAAAAATAATCTTCACATCGATGCAGGATTTTTCCAGGTTGTGGGGGGGGTCAGGGAGAGGGCAGACCTAGATGGGGCCACAGGTCCTATGAACAGTGAACAGGATATACGTCACGACTTGGAGGTGCACCGCATTCAGGAGATGCCAGCCGTGGTTTGTATTGCACAGGTAAGAAGGAAGTTCCTCCCGATAGTCTGCCACCTGCATTAGTGATCTCTGCACATTGGCAAGTTCACAAAAGTGAAAACATTGAATTCTGTCATGATGGAGAAACACAGGAAGATGCCGTAAAGGGAAAGGCACACACACCCTAGCTTCTTATCCAGTTTCCATTTGTTCATGTGGACGCCAAAAACCTACAATAAACACAGAGTAAGCCACCACAGCAGGAACATTTTGAATAAAGTGGTAAATCCCCTTCTCAATTACAGGAGCATGAAGGTGACTGTGCCCTTACTAATCATGGTCACCTGGAAGCAATGACAATGCAAGTACTGCAACAAGTGTGCTGAAGACCACAGCTGAAGTAAATCAGAGTAGCCCCCTCACAGTCATTGACGCCACACTGACTTACCTCACCTCAAGTCCTGGCCCTAGGGCCTTAAGTTTCTGCGATAAATTTCATTTTGGCAAGAACAATCCCATTTAATTCAACCAGAAACATTTTCAAAGGCCAGATTCCTTTTTCTTCACTCAAAATGCTTCACGTGCCCCTCTGCTTTTCAATCTAGAGCCACACAGTGTAAGGCTGTGCTTGACTTTGCTCCCACACAAACCTCTGAACAGATTAAAATCTTGCGTATGGGGGAATTGTGCTGGTGGGCAACGTGCAGGAGGACTCCCTATAGCAGCTGGTCTCAAGATTTGGAAGATGTCACATAAATCCTCTTCTCTCTATCATTTCTAGTCTGCTATGCTGGACTTGGACAGGTCAGGGAACACAAGGCATTGATTTAAACAGAAACGCTGTCATGTCCAGGCACTATTTCTTCTGGTCTGTGTTGTATTTCAGAAGGTTCCTACAGGGGGCCAAAGCAAACTGTACAGCATTTTGTCCAACAACGAGAATGGATCTCGTCATATATATTTGCTTCAACTCCAGCATGAAAAATAACTAATGATTACTAATGGATCTCCTGGGCTTCTCCCATGAAAAATATACAGCAGAATTTGCAACCACTATTACAGCTGGAGGTGACAAAGAAACAGGTGAAGAAAATGTCTATAAAAGTCATGCTTTTGGAAATGAAGAAAAAAAGACTATATACATACTGTGACAAAAACAGATGCCAGCAGGAGACCAACAGAATAGATAAGTCCTCTGCTGTTTAACCGAATCTGTAAAAGAAGGAAGTTTACAAAACCATGTCACAATTTCAAGAACAATATTTCTCTCTGCTGATAATTCTGTAATCCTGAACTGCTGAGTCACCAAACACTGGCTTGCAAGCTGTAAATGCCAAGTCAGACCATTACATCACAGATTATTTTGCCTACTCCTTATTGCCAAAGAAGGAGGACTATTATTAGAGTCCTTAGGTCCCGACAGCATTTCAAACTGTTCCACCCCCATATGAGCTTCATCATCCCTTATGTCATGAGAATTTCGTTTTGGCAATTAACTCCTATGTGAGTCCTGTAAGAAGAAATGGGGGAAAGGAAATTTTGCATTCAGTCACCAATTAATGCTTCACAGTGGGGGGAAAATGAACAGTGACACACACAAAGACAGAATTTCTTCCCTACTCTTACTCATCTCAGTGAAGGAAACAAGTCAGTAATCTCATGGCCTGAACCTCAGCTGCGGAAAATTGTCACTATCAAGGTATCATGGCACACTAGCACGGGCTGAAGATTATTTATCACTGAGGCAAATAAGGCAAAGAGACGACCTACTGCCTGCAGGGCTGTGCAGAGGTATCATCCCTATGGTCCCCGGGTGCATCCAGGCTCTGATGTAGCTGTCCCCGTGGCAGAGCTACAATTACTTCCACTGTGCATGTGGAGACCCCAAGATACAAATCCGCAAAGCTGAAGAGCTATTTAACTGCCATTTTTAGAGGCTTTGGAGTCTAACCACAGGCACTCACCTGCATCTTTAAGCCCTAAATACATTTAAAAACATGATTTTATGTGACATGAACCTAAACCTACATAGGAAGGCTACAGGGAGTAAAGCCACCTCTCCAATCCTGTTCCTCAGCTAGGATCATGCTTTTCCTCAGTTTCCCATTCTTCTCTTGGGGAGCTTAATCACTGTCCCTTTAGGTCTATTATCTTCTCAAACAGTATCACCTGCAGTATCATCAAGGGAGCACTCAGGTGTAGTCTCTCAAGGCACTTCTGCAGGGGCTACCATGTTCAGGGAGACTTTCTCCTAGGGAAGGTCAGCTTCTCCAGGGAAGTAACAGGGCAGCTAGAAGCTGTGGGATGGGTGACTGAATTGTAAATCTTCAGACCACCTAATATCAATTATTATCTTAAGGCCGATATAAGGTAACACAGCCCACTGTATTCCTCCCTGCATCTTCAGTGCAATGAAACCCTACAGGAAGTTGAGTTTCAATTGACAGTCACCAAAACCGATTACTATTTAAAGTAGTAACCAACTATTTAAGTTTCCTGGCAGAGATCAACCTTAGCAAGAAATTATGTACAAGTATTTTTCAAGGATGCTTTAGAAAAGGACATGGCTATTGTTTGCCTTTTGATTGTGCAGCGCAGGTATATTTTCAGTCACACTGCTGCTGAGGTCAAACAGCAAAACTACATGCAGTGATCTTCCTTAAATGGGCTGGTATCCCATTCCTAATTGCTCAGCTTGTTCTACATTTGTATACAAGGAAAAACAAGAGCATTAGTCCATTCCTGCAAACGATCAATAAGCGATTCAAACTGAACTTTTACACTACGATATTACTCTCTCAACTCTCAACACAGAAAATAATGGTATACAACGTATCACTGGCCACTTTTCAGTACTTGCATCCTTCCAGTTAGACTACAAAGCAGCACATTTGCAAGAGAAGTGAGTATTGCTAATCTGATGATACGCAGCACTACAATTTCATGAATGCAAAACTGGTAAGGCACTTGTATCATTTTGCATCACCGTAAGGAAAAACTTCTCACCCAAATATTGCTCCCAAATAGAGAGTAATGATTTAGCTTCCTTCCTCAAGGACAACTGAGGGAAGAGTCTGAGTTCCAGAGACAAGGAAAGGATTATCGGTTCTGACATTTTGCAAACCTGAGCCTGCAATGAACTCCATACACCTAGGAGCCTCTATGCAAATCCACGTTGGAGATAAGGTCAAGCATGCTGCAAAAAGACAGTCCTGGAATAATTTCTCTCTTCTCCTGTACATGCTCAAGATTCAGCATGATGACACATTGCTGTACTTCTAATAAACCATAGTAAGCATGAATAGGTCTTACTGTACACTGGAATTGTTACAGCATTTGTACTCACAAGCATCCCACCAATTTGCAGAGCTCTGTTGCTGTCTGAGATTTGCCGTTATCTTCATGTATGTTAAAATACTGGCTTACACAAATGGCACATTTTCCTTCTTTACTGATTGTTGTTGTCATTAAAAAAGGCTACAGCCATAATGATCATTTGTTCTTAAAGGTATTAGAGGATTTCTTTAAGACATAAGCTATAAGTATATGTATGTACGGTGGGACCATTATATTCCTATAGCCATTACATGTAAAAAATAATATTCTCACTAGACTGACTGTCCAAAGAAATGAAGGATTTGGATTGCTTCAGAGTGTGAAGGCCAGTTTTGGGACTGTCTGCATAACTGAAGGTGAAAAATGCAATGATCCCACTGTTAATGTAAACTGCAGGCTGTAAGTGGCAGACATGAGGAAGTGTATTTTTGCAGCTATGGATGAAGTCTCTAAGGCTACTGCAGCTTCTATCACCAGTACTGAGCAAACCTCAAAGTTTTGCTGAAATAAGAGCTGCTCTTGGGATGACAGACAACATCAGGTTCTGACCCAGCAGATTTTCTTTGATACCCTACAGCGTATTTCCTATTACACTAAGGAGCCTGGACAAGCTAATCTGGGGGCTCTGTGCACACATCACTGCTGCCAGAGATGGACTGGTCCACTGCACTTCACTCACTCCCATGCATCCACTCCTCTCCTCCTGCTTCCACTAACCCGAACGGTCCATACATGACAGCTAGCCTGGATTTCAGTTATTCTAAAATGCAAAAAGCCCCTAAACTAACTTTGTGTAACTAAAATACAAATTTAAAGCCACCTTTCCTGCTACCCCAAACAAGCAGCAGCTGGCTAGAAAAGGCAAATACTATTTTACAATAAATTCCTGTCTGGATTTTGGTCAAGAATTCTGTTTGACCAGTGCCAGTATCTGTAAAAACTGTCAGTATGAAATACATCAATCAGAAAGGAATCTACAGGAAAAGAAAGCAAATGAAGCAGCTGGAATTATTTTAGCATGGAAAATGTCTGAATTCAACCTAAAGCGCAGTCGCTGCTTCTCAGTTACATCATTAGTCTCCATAAAACCAGCAGACGTTTGGAAAGAAGACCATTCCAAAGACCTCTGTGTCTAATTTGCTGAGGACAGTGCTTCCAAAGAGAGGTGTTTGGGGCTGCTTTCTTTGGACTATCTGCAAGGCTTCTCTTTGGAGGTCATTGAGGGGAATAAAAGTTGCTATTAAGGATTATTCAAAAGTAGAAAGTGTATGCTAACTATTTATGACAGCTTTACAAATGTAACAGTAACATATGTCATGCTGATCCCACACGGGCAAAGCAAACATGGCAACCCCTTCAGCAGCGTGAGCACCAATTCTCCCTTGCAGTGGTATTGCATTAAAACACTTGGGTTTCACTCCAGGTTAACAGCTCTCAACTCGGGCTTAACTAGCAACGTTCCTGGCCTGGGATCTAGCCCAGCTCCCCACTGTCGAGCAAAGCAATTAGCTGTTAATTAACCTAAATAACAAGAACTTCCCTTTATGAGGCTTGAATATTCCCATAGAAAGAAAGGATTTCCTGGGAGGGGTGAAAGGGTGTTTTCTAATGCAGTTTTCACTTCGCAGTCCTTTCTGCTCTGCAAAAAGTCAGACCGTTTATTAGGGTGATCACCTAATACCTCACCCTGCCACAAGACAGCAGGATTAAAAACGCTTCCATGCACATATCAAAAGGTGGTGTCCTTGGGCATGAAAATGCTAGCTGTGGAACGTACTTTATCAGGAAGCTCATTTGGCTGGACTGGATACATATCACAGCTGGACTTACTGGAAGAAAAACTGCAACTCTTTGGGTAAAAAACCTTGTTGATGAACTCAAAGCACTATAAAAGCTGTGCAGAATTCCAGATGTTTCCACTGTGGCTCAGGAAGAGATGCACGCATGGTATCTCCCTGCCATGCCATTAAGCAGGCAGTAAAGGGACAGAAGAGGACAAAGACAACAGGTGAGAAGGGCTGTAAAACAATGAGAAGCGAATGAAAGACAGTTGGAACAAACCGACACTGATGTAAGCCTAACCCCAAAGCCAATTTTTCCTGGGACAGCTGGGAGAAGGATTTCATAGATGGGTGCTGGGTGTAATTCCAGATGGACTGGACTTACAGTACACATACCGTGCAGTCACTCTATGTGCACATAAATAGTCAAATTAATTCAGCTTGCTGCTAATGCACAGAGCAGCTCTGCCTGGTGAGTGCAGGGCGTCCAGCTGCGTATGATGCACTGCTTTTCTGGCACATGCAGTAAGTCTGACCTCACTAGACTGTCGAACATGTGGAGAACGGCATACTTTCAGGCACCGTGCCCAGGGCCTCCGGGTTATTTAAGACACCCCTGGAGCAAACCGATTTACACCAGTAAGAAACCTCCCTCACCGTAGATATAATTCCTGTTTAAGCCTGTTGCCCGGACACCTCTTACTGTAAAGGTTTCTTGGGCTAATACAGTGCTTTGAGATTCTTGCAGACTTCATAGCTCACATTGAGAAGAGAATGAAAGCTGTCTGGGTTTGTTCAGGTCCAAAATGCAATGGTAGCCTGGTCTTTGAGTAATGTTTTTTGCTAAATAATCTCACTCAAAGGTCTCCTTCGAGCTAGATGAAACTCACTGCCAAGCATGTTGGGGGGGCTGCAGCCTGAGGATTTGGAGAGATGTTCCTCAGTAAACCTTGCACTGGTGATATAAGGGGTTTCCAGTATCAGATCAGCCAGCAGCAACTTCCCCGATGCACAGGTCACATTAGAGCACCCGCATTTTACCATAGCTGAGGGAGGTAGGCTTGAGCAAATAGCCCACATTGTTTGAGTTATAAGCACATATTCCCTTCTATCAAATCTGCTACTGGGCACCAAGGTATTTAATTCTTCCATTAAGAATAACCAGAGTACCACTGCCAAAGCTCTTGGCTAGCCTATGCCTAGCTCTGGAAAAGGTTCTCTGAAAATATAATGGAAAGCCCCAAATAATATTAATGAAGACAAGAACATTTAATTATAGCAAACACTGCTATTACTTATCACCAACAAAGAGAACATATGGTTTCAAAGGAGACAGGTTCTGATTTGTTCCAAGTCTGCTGCAACTCTGCACAGTATTGCACTAACTGGTGCACAGCAGGGGTTGCTCATCAGAACAAAAAGGCAGGTATAACAGCTTCCTACTTTTTTATCCTACCTGCTAATGCTAAAGATTTTCCTGCAAACCCTTCCTGTTTGGCCGGTCTACATTACAGCTATTCTGTCCACAGCAATGGCCAGAATTACAAAAGCCACACAAGTAGGCATGCTGCTGTTCTTAACCTTCTTTCCAGCTCTGGTAGCCTTTCAACATTTTCTAATCTAATGCTCACCTATCTATTTCAAAAAGTAACCATACAGAACCATAAAATGTTTTATACAGTATTGCTCAGTCGTTCTGAGATAGTTAAATCCGAACTAGGCTGAATCGCCACTGTTCACTTATTTCTCATTTCTCTCATTTTAGTTCTCCACTTGCCTAAAGGATCCTTTTTTTTTCTGCATTTCATTTTGGACTACCTGCTGCTGTTTCACAAATTTCCTGTAAGTCTACAGCTCTGGAAATACAGTTTTAACTGACAAGCTATTCCCACTTCTCTGATTATCACTGTAGCTTGCCCTATTTCTTATTGTGACTTCTAACTGTAAGCACAGGAGCTCGGAAGATTCTGAAATTTGGTACAAAAGCTTAAGAAAAATGTGTCCTTGATCTGTCAAATTAGGGTAGAAATCAGTCAAGCAGCCTTCTCATGAGACAAGTGGCATCTCCTGCAAGAGGCAATGGAATAGGTTTTCTCAGGGTATGTGACAATGTGTAACTTTGGGGAAAACAAGGCTAGCAAAACGTTCAAAACTCACAGTAAAGGAGGAGATAATTTCAGTTTTTAGTGAAGAGCAGAAAAAGGGCCTCAGCTGGAGCCTTCTTAATTACAGAAGGAAAAGCTCTGTTCTCTGTTCATTTAAGAATAGGAAATGCTTCTTCCCCAGGAGAGATTTGTCTGTAGATGAAGCACTCCCTCAAACTGCAAGGAGGAAAAATCAACATTCCCAAACTCTCCTTTGAGGTTTGTCTTGTATGTAGTGGCTAAAGCAAGCCAGAATAACGCTCCGTTTTGACTGATCACCCGTGAAAGTTTTGCAAGTTCAAAATCTACTCTGTATGAATTTGAACGGAGACTATCTCCCTGCTTCTTGTGTAGCAAATACAAAGATGCTGCCACGAGCTCCAGCTATTGCCATGCAGTTTCCTCAGGCAGTAAGTATCCAAGGCTGAAGCTAAACAGCAGAGGGAAAACAACAGAAATAAAAGTGATTCCATTCTTCAGTTCTTTTCTGGCAGTTGCTGAAGGGAAAAACAAGGAGCTATTGCCAAAACCCGAACTGGTTTTGCTCCAGGGTCCAGATATGAGTGAAATTACCTCATTCAGGAATATTAGAAGGACTATGCTATGTTTCCAGTCCCTTGGCTGAAAAAGCTGCAGGTCCTCTGTCTGTTTGGGGTTCTTTTTCCTGCAGTGTCCCTGTCTGGCAGTGGAAATTCAGCATAAGTCCTGCATTCCCCAGGTCTTGCCATGAGACAGTGGTCTCAGCAAACTGTACCTTCAGACATGTGCTGCATCCCTGCATGCTTAATGGAATTTCCTTCCTGGACCTTTTTTGAGACTCGTAAGAAAACATCCTTGGTTTGCTCTCTATCACACAACTCACTTCGCAGAGGGTACACACATTTGAGTACACAACATGAAGTGCTGCACATAGACACGCAAGGTATTAGGCAAGAAATGCGGGGGTTATGGTTGGAGAGACTTCCTATATTGTTAAGAGCTTTGGAAGGGACCAGACGCTTTTGCTCTAGACACTTTTGCTCTACTACAGTATAATCATCCCAGTCTCCTTGTCATGAAACCAGGGAGCAAATGCACTCAATACATGCAAACTATTCCAGGAAGCTGGAGGGACTAGTTAGTAGCTTCAGCATGTGCCTACTGCTATGCCTATCCATAGGTTTTTGGGATCAGCCAATAAATTAATTCATTAATACCTGCCAAACTGCATTCTGCTGCTACACTGATACCAGCACATCATGTTGCACCTGCTAATGTGACAGCTGGAAAGAGTCTGGCACCCCAGAGCAGGAGGAGGAGTAACATCTACAGAAGTGAAGGGTGATGCCGTGGGAAGCACGGACCCCTGCAGACACTCAGAGTCACCACTCTGTTGCTGTCCTAGACCTTAATGTTTGCCCTGATGACAGACAGATCCACTGAACCTATCCTCCCTCTTCCCTCAGGGGATTTAAGTTGTTCTATATGCAGATACCTGGGCCAGAATGGGGCAGGGAACAGATACACAGATGTTAGCTCTGAGGAGATGAAGGCCAGCTTTGTCCTAATGTCATAGGATTCATCACAGTGTCTTGGAATGAAAGCAGTGACTAGCAAACTGATCAGCGGGTAGCAAAGCAGCAATGCCTGCTGTCTCGATGTGTGTTTCTTGAGTGTCCGCTTCCCTCTGGATGTTAGACATTCTCTGATGTCTAACAAGGGTCATGCTGGGGTTACTCCTTCTCTCTTCAGCTGCCTGTTTGCATGAAAGGAATGTAATGTCTCTAAGACTTCTGACTTACTGTCAAATTTTGCTGAAACCAGCTGAAGTTAGGCAGAGGATTGATGGATAGACATATGATTCTACTCCTGAATGCTGATGCGAACAAATGAACCTGGCTGTTTATCCTTAGGCTAAAATTCTTGTTCTCTAAAATACTCCTGGCTGATGTCTGGTTCACAGCTTCGCATCCAAAAAAAGATTCCAGAGGGAAGCAATTGGACGGAAGACACAGAGCAAATGTCCTTTCCACTCTGGATTTGCCAGGGCCACTGGGGAAGGATGCTTACAGGATTACAGAGTCAGCAACGTGTCCAGGACTCAGCTGGAAGAGAAGAGAAAGCGAACTCTTTCAAAGGTCTCTCTAGGTCCAGAGGGATGCTGCTTTTTCTCCAAAAGTCCTGCCGGCACGCTAGGTTAGTTATGGTTGATAACAGAAGGCCAGAGCTGCAGCAGGAGGGTGGCCAAGTGACCTCTGAGCAGTGGAGATGGAAGCTCCAGTGGGAAGCAGAGAGGAAGGCAGAGTTAATGCCTGGACATTAATGGGTGTCCAGAAATAACAAGGACTCTTAAAATAATAAACATATAGTTGGGTTAGAGACTAGACACTGTAGAAACAGAAGGGATCTGATGCGAAAGCTGTTTGATATTGACTAGATGTGCCTTTTGATGGGAAAAGCATCAGCGGCCTGGCCCAAACCAAGAACTGTGGGACTGACAACTGAGTCGAGGGCAGAGGAGGACCTTTTCTTCTCTGCACCAACACTAACATTCTCCTGAGATGGAGCACTCTCTGGCTGGGGTTTGGACTGACTCCAGTTAGTGCTGGAAGGAAGAGAATAAAAATCCAGTATTGCGCATTGATGATCACACTGAGACAGACCTGGTCTGTGGTAACAGATACACACAGGCGAGGCAGGGTGAACAGTATCGGAGACTGGTGCCCTGCAGCATACAGTGGTTTTCCAAAGCTCTGCCTCATGTGCCAGCTTCCTATATCACATCATGTGGGTTCAGCCCCCCGGTTCAGGCTGGGGCTGTGACTGCCCCGCAGTCTCCACTTGCGGTGTACCCACATCAAATGTTTAATTTGAAGTAGGAAAACAGAAGAAAGGGAACTTCTTTCTCTAAAACAGGTGACAGATGCTTCCAAGGGAGGTTTAGATTGGATATTAGGAAAAATTTCTTTACTGAAAGAGTGGTGAGGCATTGGAACTAGCTGCCTAGGGAGATGGTGGAGTCACCATCCCTGGAGGTGTTCAAAGAACGTCTAGATGTGGTACTTCAAGACATGGTCTAGCAGGCATGGTGGGTTGGTTTTTTTGTTGTTTTTTTTTTGTTTTTTGTGGTCTTTTTCTTTTTTTTTTTTGATGGAGCCTGAGAAGCAAAAGATGTTTTTCCGTTCCCTTCTTGTCACAAGAAAGGAAAAATAAAATAAATAAGCTGAAACATCCATTGACGATGGACCTGGGAAAGGGGCAGTCAGAATTGGGAGAGGCATTTAATCAAACTGGTTGTGATTTAGCAACCCAGCATCAGGAGTGCCTCAAGAGATTCACAGTCTATTTCCAGTTCTGCCATTTACCTACTGTGTGACCTCCAGAAAGTCCATTAGTCTTTCTTTGACAGGTCCCCTCTTGTTCTTTTCCTGTCTTATCTCTTAGATCACAAGCTGTATTTTTGCCCCTCGGGAACTATCTCATAGAGGGAACTTGTTTAAACAAGAAGTCTTGATTCTTTGTGGGGCTTCTTGTGGTTGCTGCCGGGCGTATGACAAAACTAGGCAGTAACCGCAACCTTGCAAGGGAACGCTTGCAATATATCGATGTCTTATCACCGGCCACAAGCTTGCAGGCTACATCTCCTCCAAAGCTCTCTGCTCACCTCAAATCAAAATGCACCATCTGTAAAATGCACCATCTTGCCTTTAGGGAGTTTAAGGAAGGCTCAAATACGAGCTCATCCTACAAAGGGTGCTACAGCAGCTGAAAGTGCCATTAGCAGTGAGACTGCTCTTCACATTCAGAATGAAACCCCATAAACCTCCTTCTGGTTGGGAGCAGCTGCTTGCCTGGTTAGTGTGTGAAGCCACTGTACCGCATGTGGCTGAGAAAGTTCAGAACGCGCAAAATCACAGGACACCACACTGCCACATGCGTATGCACACCGCAGCACAGAGGCAGGCAAAGGGAAGGAAAAAGGGAGCAGATCCTCCTCTCCATTTCAGTACAGTAACGTACCAGAACTCTTTATACCGGCGTTAACAGGGAGCGAAATTTGGACACAGGGGATTCTGAGTCAGGCAGCCTGGAACAAGAGGTACGTAGGGATTTTACGGAGTATGATATTGGAGAAATACCACACTCTGGAGAAAGCCCTGAGTGTTTCGACTTCCTGAAAAATAAGGCTGAAGAGGGCTTCTAGGGAGGCTCTTCTGCATTGAAGCTTAACTTTCAAATCACACAGTCTACCTTTTTTGGGTTCCACAAAAACTACTACTGCCTTAACAGCCTGTTTATTAAAATACATTTACTCTCTACTTTCAGCAAAAGCTTAATTTTGCCACAGTCCTCTTATATTAAACATTCTGGGGAGGCAATCATGGTTTTGGACGGGTATGCGAAAGTAATCGTGATCAAGCCAGCTCTTTTTTGTCTTTTACAAATCTCTGCTTCCCTCTGTACACAAGACAGGGGCACCACGATGGCTTTGAGGAGTTCCTCTTCTGGAGGAGATGCCACAAAGACAAATTTGGATCCTGCCAAATACCAAAGGAGCAGTACTAAATCGTGACTATTAGCTCAGAAATTACCTAGTGCTTGTGACTCACAGTCACATTTAGTGGACAGGCAGGCTTGCCTGAGCCTGTGAACCCCCACCCAGTGAGCAGGCCTTGCTCGCGCCTGCAGCCCAAGGATCACCACTATGGGCCTCTGGGAGCAGGAGCTCCTGGTCTTCTACCCCTGCTGACCTCAGCGCCAGGCACATCAGCAGGGCTCCCCAAATAATAAACAGCACCTTGCAGCTCTTAATGCTGTCACCAGGCTACACTTGACCCAGCTAACTCTAGCCTTTTCTGGCAACTTAGTAATACTTAAATAATTAAACCAATAATGGGGGGGAGATGGAGAGGGAGCTTTTGTTTTGATGTCCAATTATCCAAGGATTTGGAGAGAAATCCAGGCACTTCAAGTGAAAACTGGGGAAACTTTCTTTGCTAATTGTGGGGCTGTTTCCAAGACTGCCTTTTCTAACCACGTGATCACACTGTACAATGAACATTATGGGTGTGCAAAACAGTACTGACATTGTTATGCCTCCATGAAAGCTGGCTACTTCTGTTCAGCCACTTGTTTTCATCTTTTTCCGCAAAAATAGAGACGAGCTACAGACAAGCTGCTCATTAAAGAAAGGATTTTATTCCTAGAGCATTGCTTCCTTTTGTCACTCCTATATTCAAGAAGAGGGAAGATCCAAGGAACTACAGGCTGGTCAGCCTGACCTTGATCCCTGGGAAGGTGATGGAGCAAATAATCCTGGGAACCACTTCTAAACATATGAAGGACAAGAAGGTGATAGTGAGTAGACATATAGATTTATGAAGGGGAAATTGTGCTTACTCAGCCTGATAGCCTTCTATGATGAGGTGGACTTGTTGGATGAGGGGAGAGCAACATATGTTGTTTATGTTGACTTTAGCAAGGCTTTTGACACTCTCTCTCAAACATCAAAATAGACAGAGTTAGAACAGACTAAATAAGTGGCCCATGAAGTAGACTGATAACTGGCCGAACCACTGCGCTCAAAGTCCAACTGGAGGCCAGTCACTAGTGGTTTACCCTAGAGGTCAATACTGCTTAATGTCTTTATTAATGAACTGGATGACGAGGCAGAGGGCACCCTCAGCAAGTTCGCAGTTGATACGAAACTGGGAGGGATGGCTGATGCACCAGAGGGTTGTGCTGCCATCCAGGGGGACCTGGACAGGCTGGAGAAATGCACAGGCAGGAACACCAACAAAGAGAAATGAAAAGTCCTGCACCTGGGAAGGAATAACCCCATGCATCAGTACATGCTGGGGCTGTTCAGCTGGAAAGCAGCTTGGCAGTGAAAGACCTGTTGATCCTGGTGGACACCGAGCTGAAGGCCACAATGCACCCTTGTGGCATGGAGCACCAACAGCACCCTGGGCTGCATTAGGAGAAGCGTTGCAGCGGGTCAAGGGAGAAGATCCTTCTCTACTCAGCACTGGTGAGACACATCTGGAGCACTTGGTCCAGTTCTGGTCTCCCCAATACAAGGAAAATAGGGACTCACTGGGATGATGGCCCACAAGGATGATTTAAGGGACTGCAGCATCTGACATACAAAGAGAGGCTGAAAGAGCTGGGACTGTTCAGCCTGCAGAAAAGAAGATTCAGGGGGATCTTACTGATGTGTATAAATACCTGAAGGGAGAGGATAGAGAAGGTGCAGCCAGACTCTTCCGAGTGGTATCCATTGAAAGGACAAGAGGCAACACACACAATTTTAAATACAGAAATTCCATTTAAACATAAGAACACTTTGAGAGAGTGAGAGCTCAGAACAGACTGCTGAGAGTGGCTGTGCAGTCTCCATCTTTGGAGGTATTAAAGACCCAACTGGACATGGTCCTAAGCACCCTGCTCTAGCTGACCCTGCTTTGAGCAGAGGCTTGGGGACCAGATGATCTCCAGAGGTACTTGCCAACCTCAACAACTCCGTGATTCTCCAGTCTTTTAACTTTGCATTCACTCAAGAGATTGCAATCAAGCATATTTCCTCTGCCCTGCACTGCCATCTGAGTATTATCCAGCTAACAGCAATAGCAACAGCAACTTCCTTCTGGGACTTCACGGCATCTCCTGACCTTTCTTCTCAGAAGGGAGCTTGCAAAAACTTTGGGGGTGAGGGGGTGGGTCTTTTATCATTTGGGAAGTAAAGGACGGTTTCATTGCTGTTGGGTAGGTTTTCTCAAACAGGAAAGCTCTGCAGTGTTTCCTGATGATGGTCATGCTCTGAAATATCCAGTTATTTAACAGCTTCCTTCATCTTCCAGTGTATTAACAGTTTAGTAATGCTAGAATTTTTCTTACCACAAGTGCTACAGGTCTGCTCTATCCTTTACTTTCCACCTACGTGTTTATCACCCCTGTCTTATTAAAAACAGGATCATTCTCCTTATTTGGAATATATTCAAGTGCATGAAAACACAGTATACTCTAGTGAGTTAGCTTATTTCAGCACAGACTGCTGCCATTAAGGAGAAAATGGCAGTACTTGTCCTCCAAAGGATGGGGAATGTCCACTGACAATTAATTGCTACTTCTCCCAAGTCGTAATAGAGCAAAGCTATTTCTTTCTTCAAATCCAATCCACAGAATTTTGGACTTTTTTTTTTTTCTTAAACAGAGCTTCTTTATTAATTAAATAAATAAATAATCATGTGAAGACATGTAAGACTTACGTATGATCCATAATTCACTGCTAGGGTCTGCAAAGCCCATGGGAGGCCTAGGCCGATTAAAATATCAAAAACATTGCTTCCGATGGAGTTGGACACAGCCATATCCCCCATGCCTGCAGGAATGGAAACCATGTACAATCAGACATGTCTCAGAAAAGTCTTTTAAACAGAAATACATTAATCTGAGCTAATCCAGACAATTTCCATGGATTAAGGCCAACAGTTAAGTGAGATCATCCGTACCCCATCCCTTCCCTTTCACCTTTGCTCTCCACATCATACAAGGCCAGCAGGGTTGAAGGGGCTGAATCCACCTTCTAGGGTCATCTGAGAACTTCCCTTAAGTAATCCTCCGCTGCTGTGTGGACCCTGGCCACTGGCTGTGACCTGCTGGCACTCTTGTGCCACGCTCAGGGGGGCTTTTGATGCTTTACTGTAACCAGGACACACAAGTTTCTCTACTGGACTGATTAGATTAGGTCTCCGTGTAGTCTAGTAAGTAGCCAGTTGTTTCAATGAAGAACCACTGGTTTTGCTCCCCAAAGCAGTACTGATGACTTTGTTTTTCTCTTAAAACACCTGTTGCTGGAGTCAGAAGGCAGGGGGGAAATGTTTTCCTTAAAAACAGTAGTATCTTTCCATCCTTATGACTGTGGAGAAAAGCTTAGAAGTGACGTGAAAGACCCTTGTGCCATACTCTAAATAATTCTATACCACCAGTATTTAAATTAAGAAAAACATTGTGACTTTTGGGGAAGGCTTGAAGTTGACAACAGTGCCAAAACTTGTTCCACACCGTCATTAAGAACCTGTTAGCTGCTTTGCAATAGCAACATAATTAATTTCCTTCTTTGCTCTTGTTTTAAATTTCAGCCTCAGGAAAAGGGCCCTGTATGTTTTCCACATTCAGGACACATCTGTGCTACCTAAAGAGGAAGAGGACACAAGGAAACACTTCCATAGCAGTATGACATCTTTGTGATAAACCTACCTTGCCTTACTACGATAAGGCTTGCCATGCAGTCTGGCACACTGGTTCCAGCTGCCAAGAAAGTGATGCCCATGATCACATCTGGAATTCCCAGTGTGTAGCCAATGATTGTCACCTAAGGAGAGGAAATAAACTGTCAAGCTGCTTGCATGAATTAAAATCAGAGATCAGCTTGGCTCAATTCTGCAAGATGCTGTGAGACAGAGTTTATTGCTCAGTGCAACCTCACACCTTCTTCAAAGACAAGCAGTGACAGGCTTTTTTGGAATACTCATTACCTGGCAGAGGATAGCACTGACCTGCTATGTACCCTCTTTGGTTAGCTGCTTCATGCCTTTAATCCTCAATTTTCCTGACACCAACCTGGAAAAGAGACTATATGGCGGCCCACTACCCTGTGTAACAGTCTCCTTGGCTGAAGTTTGTAGACATTTTATACACAGATAGTAGCTAAGTAGAGACTAAAACAATGCCACGGTTCATTATATTATGAAAATGCCACATGCAGGGACATATCCCCAAGTGACTGCAAACAATTCCTATTGGCAGAGAGCAGATACCTTTAATTTCTTCATTCCTTTGCTATGCAGTCTATGATAAATTAGTGCTCTTGAAACTGATTAGTATTTTTGAATTTTGGATGCCTTTGCCTAATGATGCCCATTTCCTAATTAGCCACATTTAATTCCTCTTCTGAACTCTCTGCAGCATACTCCAACAAATGTGAACCGTATGTTAAAAGCAGCACAGTGACCCTGTGGGCTCTGGTATTTCAGCTATGGAAAGCTGGGATAGCTTTTTTTCTTGAAAAATACCTCATCCTTGCAGATGAAAAGCAGAAGAAAACAAGTAACTTTCTATTTCCTGTTCGGGGTAACATGGGTTATTGAAAACAAAACAAAATAAAAACCCCTCTTCTGTGACTTTCATTAGTTCGCAGGGAAAAGCCTGACATTCATTTTGGCATTTAGTACAAGAATGAATTGTGAAGGCAGCGAAGATTTTTTGTTGCCTCCCCCTTCCCAGCAAGGAAGCAGCGGCCAGTGCTTTCGTGAGGTATCTCCATGCTCTTCGGGCCCACGCCAAGACAGACCATCAGTCAGGTACTCCATCGCAAGTGCAGCAGCCCAAAACCAGGCTTCCCTTGTCAGACCCTCTCCTGATGCCACATCATTGTCTGATTCTGCTTAAGAGTGCAGACCACCGCCCCAAAAGAAACATAATCCATGCTGCAGTATTACTGTAATCCTAATGAGGAAAACTTACACTTTTCACTTACACATAGCATGTCATGAAGCCTGCAGCAAGCTAACAGGTTCAATGATCCAGCCAGTGCACAGAACTTCTCCCCTGTGAACAGGTCAACTATGCTTGGATTTCCTTGTGTTCATTTTTATTTATCCCCTTCTATCTTATCCCCTTTACAATAATGAGGTAGAAATAAGTTCCTGTTGAGTAGAGTAGTTCTGCAAGAATTTGCTGAATGTTGTGCTTTTATCCATGCTGAATTCAGAGTGTTATCATCCACGCCTGTCTCTCAAGCTTGCTTGCTCCAAGAAAAGGAAGAGCTACTGAGGCCAGATTCTTACTAGCATTAGGGCCTCTTTACACTGCCCTGCACAACTAGTAGGTGTTAAATGAGTGCAAGTGCTTTTCTCCCATGTTAAAGAATCTGGGTGAAATTCCAGTCCTGAATCAAGTTCAAAGGCCATACTGGCTACTGGCCCCTAATTTTCTTCTCTCAGTGTGGACAGGTCTAATAGAAATGGAAGCAGACTCAAGGTTTCTCATTTAAAAATTCAGGTATGTAGAACTTTCTACACATTTCTCTTAGTTGACGAAAGCCATTTCTGTTGCCTCTCCCAGGCTGTGGTTTCTGCTTTAGTTGGTACGTACCATCCACACCATC
Source organism: Scopus umbretta (assembly GCA_013400535.1). Lineage (NCBI taxonomy): Eukaryota > Metazoa > Chordata > Aves > Pelecaniformes > Scopidae > Scopus > Scopus umbretta. Next base: position 26,648 of record VZTL01000776.1, read on the forward strand.
ATGTAGGAGAAAGCTGCAATCCAGAGGGTAGAAGAAGCAAAGGTAACCATGAACCATTTTTCCAAGTGGGGTTTGTTACAGTTGGGCACTGTGAAGTACAGGACAAAACTCAATGGCCATGTGAAGAGCCACTTCAAGATTTCTATCTTGCCAGCTGTAAAGCAAAAAAGGGAAATCATCACAATTCTAGTCTGCTTTAGTCCAGAACGTTATTATTTTGTTAATATTAACAAGCAAGATGCCAGGGACACCTCAGCCTAACTGCTATTCAAAAAGATAATGACAAGGCATTCCTTGTTCAGAAGATCACAGTGTGATGGTAGAGACAGGAGGGCAGAGAGGGGCACAGGGAAGGAGTATGAAGTGCCTACCTGAGAATTTGTTAAGTAATGGGTCAGAGCACACCTGCTACCCTCCCTGGGTCCAGTTCTTACAGGTACTACATAATAAGCAAGTTCTAGAAAGAGATCTGACCCATCTTCAACCACCTAATGGGAGGGTACAGAAAAGATGGAGCCAGGCCCTTCACAGAAATGCCCAAGGAAATTATAAGAGCCAAGAGACTCAACTTGCAGTAAGAGAAATTCAGAACAGGTGCTACCATAAGGTGTGCATTTTCTTTTTTTTTTGTTTTTTTCCTACCATGAAGGTGGTGAAACACTGGAACAGGTAACCAAAAAGACTGTGGGATCTCCATCCTTATAGACAATCAAATTTCAGGTGGACGCAGCCCTGGGCAACCTGCTCTAAGCAGGGGTTTGAACAGAGATCTCCAGAGGTCCGTGCCAACTTTTCCCATGCTATGAATCTAGTGTCATGGTCCATAGGACATCTAAATTACTCTCTTCAGGCTCAGTTTTTTTTACCTTACTTGAACTACAGCTATGCTGTTTGAATGAGGAGATCTGAACAGGAGTTCCCAAAAACATATCTTACCTGTAAAGGGCAGGACCAGTCCCTGCAGTATTCTGCCTTGTTTGCAACAGAGCAGATCTTACCAGCTATAGCAAGTGCGAGTCAAAGGCAGGGCAGGGACACTTTATAATCATCCTGAGACTAGAGCCCTGATGGGGTAAGAGGGACTTGGCAAAAAGGAGATACCCATCCTGCAGGCACAGTGCTCAGCAACCTGAGGCACATGTGGTTCCCCACAAGTCACGAAGCTGTTCTGACTTTCTAAGTCCTCCAGAAAGAGTGAGAAGACACTGTGGCTGTACCTAGTTAACAGCAGGAAGCAGAGGTACCCAAGACCTTCTTTTGTCACTGCTCCACATCGGCACCACCACTGCCTTGTCTCCACTAGCACTACACCTTACCACGGAGGTAAGAGCGCACCTCATTCCCCAGCAAAGGTAAGGCCTAGCTGCAGATGCATCTGACCTGCGTTCAGGCACCTTGCCAGCGGCCCCACCATTCTCAGCCTTTTCTGCAGTCAGCAGAGAGAGCCTGGCCTCTCCAGAGAGTGAACTAGGTTTTGGGGACAGAAACCACCCCGTGGAGATTGCTGCCTCTCCCCTCTGACTGCAGCAGCAGCGCTGGGCCAACTCACGAGCTGCAGCAGAGGTATGACCAAGACCAGGAGTCTGTATCCCAAGAAGACCCTGCTGCTTCCCAGTTCCTCTCATCTTTTACCTGTGACCAGGAGCTACACTGGGAGGTACAGGCTAATAGGAGCTCTCAGAGACACTTCTACCTCAACACGCATCTGCAGTGGTTTCTGGCATACCCAAACTGAGATTTGCTTTCTGGAACAACACAAACCCAGGAGCTTCTTACTGGGTAGGTCAAAAGGTGTGTATGGCCCTTCATGGTCATCATCGTCATCATCTTCTTCCTCTTCCTCATCATTTTCATTGTTCTCATTATCCTCATTCTCATTCTCAGTCTCATTCCCAGCCTCAGCCATGTCTTCATCCCGTCGCGTACCGTTCACGCCCCGCTCGGCAGAGTTGCTGGGGCCTGTTCCATTCTCAACCACGTGCTTGATCGGTATTTTGATTGCTACTTCTGACTCGCCATTGGTGTAAGTCCTGCTGTTGATCAGCCTTTGTCTCTGTAAATACAGGCATAAATTCTTGCTGAAAGACTGATTTTTTAAAATAATTTTTAAAGAGAAAGGGAGGAACAGAGAAAGAGAGGTGTGCAGAGTTCTTTCAAAATTTGGCTTTAAAAGCAAAAGGGATGAATTTTGCTCAGGTAGAATGTAATGCTTGCTTACAGATGACTAGATAAATCTCACAGATATAACTTTTATAAGAGAACTAGTGGCTGTGGAATTGACTGCAGGATTATTCCAACACCAGGGGTAGACTAAGTGCTGATTCAGTGGAGTACAATATTATTAAATAAGTGCAAGCAATATTAATGCAGGGTCAATGCAGGGGTCACCTCCTGTGAGCAACAGCTACAGGTAACATAACCACATAATGACTTGAAACTTTGCCTGCTAAAATCTCCGTGGGGACACATAGCAAGAGACGATTTAGTAAAGTCAGTGTCAGAGGGATAAAATCTGGGAAAATGCTATCAGGGATCCAGAAAAAAAACCCACAAGGGTTCCATTTCAACCCAAACACTGCTACAGGAAAAGGCAAATTCAGAAAGGGAAGTGGAAGTGGGGGGAGATAAAAAACATACCTCATTGATTAACATGCGGCTGGCCATGGAGAGACGTGTTTTGGGAGGGAAGTGGCTGGTTATCATGATCCGGAGCCCAGCCTCGGAAAATGAAAGCTGGTGCGGGTAGGCAGAGAGCAGCTCATCCACCATGATCACTGAGGCTTTACGGTGGAAATTTCCTGCAGCCAAGAAACAAAGAGAAACTGAGGTCTTCTTCCAGCAGTCTCTCTCTCTCTCTCTCTCTGCCCTACATGGCTCTCAGAAGAATAAACGCACAGGTTCCAGAAATCCTTTGTAAGAACCACTCCTTCAGCCACCGCCATTCAAAATATGCCTCCTCTGTCTTTAATTTCCGTCTTCACTAGTCGTACATTTCTGTCTTTAAATAAATCGCCAGCATGGTATCTCCGCTCATACTGATTACAGAGAACTAAGTCTGCTCTGCACAATTCATCACAGGCCTGTGTCAAGGCAGATCACTGCTTCCACAGCAGCTATTCCACCAAGGCAGAAATGGTGCTGCAGCAAAGCTGCCTTAATTCCACTGTTATAATCTGCACTTCTGTGAGACCACTGGCCTCACCCACCGTTAACCGTGCACAGGGGCGAGGAAGTTGTCACTGTGTTCCTGCAGGGTATCAGTGCAAACGAAAAGCAGGTTCCTGCATCCTGGGCTTGCAGCTCATGGCTGGGAAGTGCCATCAAACCTGGCAGCAAGCGCACGTGCCAGTCCATGGGGTGCGACCCACAGTGTGGGAGCAAAGGAACAAGGAGACAGGGGCAGGTACCTGAATTGCGCTCCAGCTGGGGCACAGTGCCAGCGCCCGTTACCTCTGGGGTGGCACAGCGCTGGCATCCAGCCTTTCTGTGCCTGGATGCTACCTCAGCTGTGAGTTCTGGGCCGGGACTGGGACTCAGCAGCAGGGAAACCTGAGGTCTTCCCCGACACATCTCTGCTTTGGTTTATTAAAATCAGTGGTGAACACTGGCAAATGTTTCATGGCATTACTATTTATTACCATCGCTATTAGTCTTACAGAAGAGTATTCTCCTCAGCCTAGTGTCACTTTTTTTCTGACTGAGAAGGTTTCCATGGATTGCGGTAGATAAGTGGGGTCATTTATATTTTTAAAACAACAAAACCAAAACCAAACCAAACCAAAAACCCCAAACCAGCCAGGCAGCTTTTCCTTGTGACTTTTTCCACATTGGCATTTCCTGCATGGCAGCTGGGGGAACTGCCCCAAACACAGAAATCCTTCTGTTTGATTCTTGTTGGTCCTCTGTTCAGGAAAGGCCTCAGGAAACAAACAGCAGTGTCTGAAACCCTCAGGCAACCTGTTGCAATGGGTGCTGTTTGCGACCCCATGCTACTGGCTGGTGTGCACAGCAGCGCAACTGGCCTGCCTGGGCCTCCGGTGGCCCACTGCCAAGTAAATAGAGGAACAATCTGCAAGAAAATGAAGCAATCCTTTCGTCTTCCTTCCTCAGCCCGTTTGAGTAACCGCAAATGTCCAAAACAAAAAATTACCAGCAGCTGAGCAGTGTCATGCAAAGATGCATTCTAGGGAGATTTAAACCAAATGCCACAATCAGAACTGCCTCATTTGTGCGTATCCCTGTGGCCACCGGGTAAACTTAGATGAGTAAGGCCTGAGTTTATGCTCCCTGAGTTTTACCAGCCTAGCTTTACTGGTACAGAGTGTAGTCATCTTGCCAGCACAGCTTCGGTGTTGAGAGCCCCAGGCTACGGATAGCTGTTCCCATAAAAGCAGCTTCCCCAAAGCAGAGTGCACAGCACTCACAAAAGCCTTCCTCCAGCAACAGGGCAGTAACAGGATAGCTGGCCTCTGGGAGACTCAAAGGGTTTGATGTCAGCAAATAAACCCTCCACATTTCATGTTTAGTTGCTTACCATATACAGACTATGTCTTTCAACCACTGTTTGCAGGAAGAGACACCTATTTTTGTTATTTTTTTTTGCAGTCCAGTGAAACAAAGAGGGCAGCCCGTTTGCGGTCAGAGACCAGGACTGCTTTAGACAAGACAGAGCTGCTTCTCAGGTTAAACCAGTGACTGAGCGGGGGGCGGTGTTATTCCCGACGGTAGGTTCATATGAATCCCAAGCAGCTACTGCACATGCTTGTTGACTGTTGCAAAGGTAGAAGAATTATCTTCTGTAAATACCGTTTAGTGCATGCTTGCAAATGCACATATTGAGCTACTGCTGCTGACCTATGGAGTGGGTGAGGTTTTTTTAAGCTGAAGAAATACAATCATTTTTAGACATGTTCATGACTAAAGTCAAATGGGCACAGATTTCAGCCAAAGCGAAATCCACTTAAAGATCATCTACATGGAAAAGTTGTGCACGTTCAAGACTGCATGTACAGTAAGAGCACACTACCTAGAGCAACACAGAGTCCCCACCCCTTCACTAGGGGGGAAGGCATATGCTAGTGTAAGTAGGGCCTTTTTCCCTGCTCAGTTTATGTCGCTTTGGAATGGAGTTAAATTTAACTAGAGGTATTGGATGTAAATGGGCATCTTCAGTGCAGAATAACAGCGCCCACAGGAGGACTTACAATGGCATGGCTGTAATGTTCTAAATGGTAGACCCTGGGCGAGTCAGGCTTGAAGCTGGAGGAGTCCTTTCAGCCAGGCACTTGTCCAGCAGCCAGAACTACCCAGAGGAGGCCTGGGCTGCCTCCAGTGGCAAAGGATGTCATGGCTGGGGTCACCATGCCGTGCCCCCGGGCAGAGGAGCCATGGCCATCTGGCAGGGGGGTTACAAAAGGGCCACATCCCCACCTGTTTCATGACTGATAGGACAGAAGCAGCCCACACCGCATGACTAGCGGACAAACTTGTAAACATTGAGAATGATGTAAGCAAGCAGGGTGACTTACTGGAACAGTTACCTTTCTTTAGTAATACCACTGTGGCATCGCAGTTGCTGTTATCATCCATTTCCGTGTTATTTGCTAAACCGTTCACCATATTTGCAGAGTTTTTTGTCTTCCTTTCAAAGCAGTGATGTATGGTTGAGTTGTACCTGCACAAATGAAATAAACTCTGGATGTACCTTTGCTTCTTCTGTGTGGATTTCTTGACACTCTTGCTCTCCTAGATTCATATACTGTGTGATCCAACTAAGGGATGGAAGAAAACCCCTCTGGCTTTAAGGAAATCTAGCCACAGTATGCGAGAGCTCTAAGTAAATTGTATACATGGCAATCTCTCAGTACCCAGAAGGCTATGAAAGATACAAGACATGAATCTTGAATGACATGTATGCTTATGTATTACGTGTAATTAATATTCCATATAGCAAATAATGATTACTTATCATCATCCAAATTTATTTTTTATCACATAATCACACCTGAGCATGAGTGTTGTTTCACCTGTGAAGGCCTACCACAGAAACACAAGACCATATGCTAAGTTCCGTCTCAACTTTGGGGGGGGAAAAAAAATAATCTTTGTTTCTTATTCTATTTAGAGTAGCCAGGAGCTGACACAAACATGAGCTGAAGATCTCACCATGGTACTCAAAGGCAAGGGTAGATTACTGTGAACACCTGGCTGAGGTCCCTAACCAGGCTAACAACCACTCCAACTATATCCAAACAGGTCTGAAACATCTGTTCATACTATAGCATTGCTTTCAGAAAAAAAAAAAAAAAAATCCATTCTAGATTCAGACATTACAACTGCCTGTTTTGCTGGTCAGTTAATTGTTGCAAGGGTGAAGCTACCCTCCATGTTAAAGACGACGTTTCTGATTATTAGAAGTGAGATGAATTCTGACTCGTGTTTGCTTCAGCCCAGCCTGAGTGTTTTGCTGTTCGCACTGAGAATTGCTCTCACAATATTTACTCTATTCATCATTTCAAAACAAATCTCTACTCTTACTTGTTGAGACAAGACCACTGGTGTGCTTGGCAGCTGGTAGGTTTTGTTGAATGTTCCAGTTTAAACCTGGGTTTCCTTTCCACTGGCTTTTAAAAACAAGGCAGGAGGAGGGGGACCAAACAGCAGAACAGACTAGCTTTGCTAGCATAAAGTTGCATGAAAGAAGTTACACAGGTCAGGTGCTCAGAAAATCAACGTTCATCGTGCTGTAGTTTTATCATGGGTCTCCAAGCAAGCAAGAACAAATTGCAGTGGATTTTTGCACTCATAAAAAGCAGACTGGAATCTCCCACATGTTTATTTCTGAGTAGGGATGCTAAAGCGAAGTCAGAAGAGGCTGCTTTGGTGGGACTCGGAGACAGATTCGTTTCTCTGCTCTGCCACAGATTTGCTGCATTAGCCTTGGTCAGTTCACACAGGGTGAGATCCGTAAAGCATCGTCCACCTTTAGGTGTCTAATCCTCAGATCTGTACTATGGGGATAAGCAGCCCCTTTCTGCCTCATCAGGATAAATTACAGACATGTACATGACAGGGCAAGGTGCTTTAACCCCTCTTGCTATTGGAGGTGCTGCTGGCCTGCAAGCTGGGTGATGCAATGGAAGCCCTGCCCAGCGCTTGCAGCTCTCTTTACCTTTGCAACCCTTGGAAAAGCACTGGAGCAGGGAGCCTTACAATCTAAACAAACCGAGGGAGCATTTGACTTACTTCATGATAACGATGTAGATGACATACATCAGCACTAAGACTAAGGACTCCCACCTGCAAACAAGAGCGAGACAGAAAACACATCAGAGCAGGGCACGGCAGTCAGCTGCCTGTGTTCAGCCAGTCCCCTATCTGTCACACCACAAACTCGCAGAAAGGCCTGGCCCTCTTGCGCTCTCTTAACACACCTTTAGAAAAGGGGATGCGTGAAGAAGTGGCTCACACCCCCATGTGTGATGCCTCCTTTGTTTTCTTGACTTCTGCTCTGGCTTTACTTGGTCAAATCAACCCGTCAGCTAAGAACAAGTGACTAAACCCAGAAGTTCAGTGAACAAATCACACACCCAACACTTTTGTAAGGACAACACCTGTGGCAGAGGGAGGGGAGCAGTTCTCCTGCTCTGCCTGCATGGGTGTAAAGCAGGTCATTGGGCTTTTTGAGCATGCTAAAGCACACTGATCACGCCAAGACAACCTGAACAAGGGGCAGCTGCTCTTTCGCTATTGCTCCTGCATAAGCACTGAGAATGCAGCAGGCGGCAGTTTAAACTGCTGATTAAATATTGTCAGGTTTTTTCTCCACTGTTTTTGTGTTAAACTAACGAAACTATGAAAACAAAATACGACTTTTAGAATTTGTTTCTAGGTAATCTTTTTCATTGACCAAAATGCTGTATTCTGCAGAGTTCCCTTGTATGAAACTAATGAAACTATGAAAACAAAATATGACTTTTAGAACTTATTTCTAGATAATCTTTTTCATTGACCAAAATGCTGTATTCTGCATAGTTCCCTGCAGCAAACTGCTAATCCTTGTGGAAATCATCCGTTATCAGACTGCTATATACCAAAACTCATGGGTCATTTTCTCTTTAAGGATTTTGAGACATTGCACTAACCATATCAATATCTCATTCCCTGCTTCTGGCAGTTCAACGCTCAGCTTCTGCACTGATGTGTTTTAGTTGAAGGGCACAGTCAAATACAATTGGGCCTTGAGTCAATTTTATTTAAAAAAACAAAGCAAAACAAAGAAAAAACAAGCCATTGCAAAACTCAGTGTTTCAGAAATCCTTCTCTGAAATTAAACATAAATCCCCCAGTGAGAACAAGTTTAAGAAAACATGCAACCCAAAAAGCCTGACTCCCCCTAGTGCTTGTAATCTAAATAATACTGGCTGTGAGTGAAATCAAAGCTACCACTGTCACTCTACAAGCCCTAAGAGGTGCTGGGAAAAAAAACCATGAAAGCCAAACAACTGAAAGTACACTTTTAAAAGTGTTTGAGGCCCTCGTAGCCTACCATACCTACTGCAGTACATTTAAGCACATTCATGGGGCGATTAACATATATATTTATTTTTCTCTTTCTTTAAACCACTCATTTGCTCTTTAATATTGCTTTAGGAGCTTCTGGTTTTTAAATTATTAAGTTATTAAAAATCCAAATATTGGAACATACTTTTTTATGACTGCTTGGGTGACCCTTTCCATTCCCAGGCGGCTGACGTCCCTGGTACACCAGCACCCAAGCAGCAGTCTCTGCCTCTGCTGAGCGCATCGCCATCCCCAGGCTGCTGCGGGGTGGGCAGAGGGCATGGACTGCCACTGCTGTATCGGGCAACAGTTTGAGTGATGCTCTCCTAGGCTTTCCTCTCTGACTCAGAAAATGAATTATTCCAGCCCATCTTGTGCTGAGGTTTCTCATGCAGCAGGGAACTGCTGTCTGAATCGCCCTGCAGAACTTTTTAGCTTTTCCCTCCTCTCCTGATGAACCCTACTTATTGCAGCTTTTGTGGTATAGCCAGAAAAAATGAAAAGGGATTCACTTACCAGGAAACCTTTTCGTCATAAATAAACTGTGGAGAAAGGGTGTAAAAATAGGCATGTTATACACAAAATTACAGCTGAAAACAGCTCATCACCTGAGCAGGCGGCAGAGCAGGCAGAGCAACCCAGGGCTCAGGGCGATGCGATTAAGCTCTGGTCTGTTTTGGCACTGCCCTCCTGCCCAGCCTTTGAACTTTTCGACTCTTAGTTCCCCTCACCTAGTAAAGGCAGGCAGGTACTCCTTCCCAAATACCACAGGGTCCTTGTGTAACCGGGCTGCTGCAGCAGCGAAGCAGAAGCGGTTACAGGGAAAACAGAAGTGAGTCCGGCAAGGGGCTGTACCTGCCTCTGAACCGCATGGCTGCTCTCACCAGAGACACGGCCTCTGCCCCTGACCTGTTCTTGGGGGGCGACCGGGCGACCAGTATGGAGATTTACAGCCAGTTCCACAGCTGCTGTGAAATTCTGCTTGCTAAAAACTGGGCCCAAGGCATCATTTCCTTAAGAGCTACATGATCACCACACCAGCTGACTTTAACCGCTGTGACAGATTTTAGCACACCTGCAGATGGATGCTGCAGCAAGCTTTCGTAACAACACTGCACAAGCCTCCTCGGGAAAGAAATGTGTCTCTCCTGCACGTGTAAGATGCTCCGTGTTGGGGAAGAAACCACACTACGCCAGAGAGGGGAAGGTGTTTGCTCGGCTACACCTGGTTTGGGGAGGGTGTGAAGAGGCAGATGTTGGGCGGTGACCGGCAGGTGGCTGCAGTGCTCCACAGCTGGGCCCTTCCCCAGTCCACACTCCACCACCCGCACTGGGAGCAGAGCGGGCTGCCGCCCTCCCTTGCTGGCAACACCCCTGCGTCTCCAGGTCTCCTTCCACCTCAGATGGACACCTGCGGAGGGCTGCTCTCGCTGCCGGTCCCAGCTGTCCCTCGGAGAGCGGGGGACCTCAGCGCGGCTCAGCCAGCCCGTGCGCCATGACCCGCCTGCCAGAGCTGCTGCAGCAGGAGGGCCAGCGGGCCGGCCGGGCCGCCTGGCCTGGGCGCAGGGTGCCCGGGAGGGCCGGCCCTTCACGGCAGCATGGGGCCTCTCTGGGAGGTCGGAGCTGGGGTTGCGCGCCCCAGCCTGCAGCCCTGCAGCTCGGGCAGCCGCTCTACCCCGTCAGCCTCGGAGAGGAGCCTGCTTTCCATGCAGTCCTTCCAAAGCACCTGCACCTGCTTTCAGCTCCGTGCCATGCGGAGAGGCCGTATTTGCACTAGGGAAACACATCCACGGCAGCGCACCGGAGACAAGGGAGGGAAAGGGAACGAGCCTCTGGAAGTGCAGCGGAACACTTCAGCCATATAGCCTGCAAATAGCAATTCCTGCATGGCAGCCAGCACCGAGCAATAGCTACATTGGTTACTGGAAGAAAACATGACCACAAAACGTTATGTGGGTTGCAAGTTACAGCTCCTAGTCACCGTGATCTAATCTGACAAGGCCTGTTTTAGGTTGCAACGTGTTGGTGTGATGGGACATGAAAGCGTGTGCGTTGACCTTTGTGATTAAAGATAGCACCCATCCCTCTTTTGTCACTAATGACTCCGACCACGTCCCTTCAAGTTAAGGTACATAGGCATCTTTTTCCTTTCAAGGGAAATAAGGAGTAACAGGTTTACCAGCTCTACAAGACAGGGCAGCTTTATAGTATTATTTTAAGTTTAAAAAAAAAAAAAATCACAGGGCTGAATCAACATGAGGTAAATATGGTAAGTGCGGTTTATCCGCTTCTAATCTCTGTGATTTAGAGTTCACTCATTCTTATCAAATGGCCTGGAGCACCAAGCAGGTGAGTTTACACTGCTTTGCTATTTATTACTGCAGCATTGCAATTCCTTTGGTAGTGGAAATGGAAGGAGACAAAGTCACATTGATTTACCCAGCAGAATATCAAGCTTTGTAAAGTTGCTGAATCTCAACATTGGCAGGAATGTATTTATTTCCCCTCAGGTGTATTTATGATTAGTAAAGACACCAGTGGAGTGCAACTTACAATACAGCACCACAAGCTGCTGTCTAAAGTGCTATCAGAGCAACCTTCAACAAGCAATATCATCCCTCAAGATGACTGTATTTCAGCTCCAGTGAAGTCTCAATGCCTTGATATGGCAAATTATCCCTATATGGCAAAGCATTTAAGCGCCTTCTAAAATTTAAGGCGCAAAGAAATGTACCAAAGGGGGAACCGCACGCAGGTCACACTACGCTCTGCATGGAGCCTGTGGCTTGTCTCCCAGCAGAGACATCTGGGACTGGAGAGTCAGTATTTGAATAATAATCTGCTGCCACCTAAATGCGATTCTGCCTTAAAAGGATAGGAAAGATCCGAGCCACTGTGAAGCCAGGGGTCCCTGGGTGAGTGAAGAGGAGAAGAAACGTCTTAAACTGAAGCAGTGTTTGACTCTGAAAGGAAAAATCCTCATTTGCCATTAACTGGGGAACAATATTGCATATAAGAGGGTTGGTAAACCATCTGGAAGCTAAATCTTTAACAATTTAAAATGTTTTCCCTTCCTCCCATCTTTCTCTGTTTTTCTCTAACAGGTGTTTAAAAGTAATTTGCAACGATTGCTGTGCAGTAGCGCTGAAGAGAAGCGGGACATGCTCCACGTCTCCCAAGCCACAAGTAGCCATGTAGTGGCTGTAACATGGGAGTTAGAGTTCTGGCAATCCCTTCAAGCCTCCACTAATGCCCGAAGTTGCACAGTCCTGTTGCCCTGGCTGTGTGAAGGACCTTGAACCTCACAGCTGATGAGATGAGCAGAAGAGTGGACATACATCTGGAGAGAAACTAACCTCAGACTTAGGAAAAAAATAACAGTATCCTGATATTATGGGGTACACTCCTAAAAGAAAAGGACTCCTGTAGTTCTGTAATTATGAAGAATAGCCAGAAATAAGGATAGGAGAAAAGTCTTAAGAATAACAGAAATGTCTGTTCAGTGAGCCATACAACTCTCTCATTACATAGGATAGGTAGCTAGAAATTTCAGGGGTGCACCGGACACCATACAATAGGGAATGGTCCTCAACATTCCCGAAGCAGCTGACAACCACAAGGATGAACCAGCCATGAAAAAAAACTGCCTTGCTTTAAGAACTTAAAAGCCGACGGATGACAGATTCAACAGATTTCTAACTTGTCTGTCACCATGCAATAAATGAAACACCCAATCCAAACAACAGGAGGCTAAATGCCAGGCAGCTGCCCACATCTGTGCTTCCTGTGGAGTACACTAAGAGAATGCCTGCTAGATGTCTTTAAGCTCATGCAATGTAATTTATTACAATTATTGAGTGTGGCCAAGTTTGTTGCTTAGAAACACTTTTTGGTATGAGGTTACTGTCAAGCTGTCAAAGCAAAAAAAAGTTTTTTGTTTTGCAGCTCATTGTTAATAATTATGTAGAGAAATTATTCATCAGGTGCAGAAAGGCTGACCTTGCAGTATGGGAAATAAAAGTGCAAAGAGGTTGAGGCAAACCCTCTGTTTGAGATTAGACAGATATAGGCCTTTACACCTACAGAACATGTATAGTATACAGGCATGCGCAAAATGAAAGCAACACAAAACACACTGTTGAAACTGCGACTAATAAAAGTAGCGCAAGCTTCAGAAATGCAAGTGTTCATCTTCTGACTCTAGAGTTCCCTTCTTGCCTAGATGTGGAAGTTAACCTCACAAAAAATCACTCTCCCTTTCTTAGGGAATTTAGGGTCTTAGAATAGGCCGTAAAAAACAAACCCAAACAAAAAAAAGGCAAAGTAGCAATTGTTACCAGGAAACTAAATTTTTACATTTCCTGACTTTGTTTGGTATTGGTTGCAAAGGTAATGCTAATCTGATGGCAGCACCTTTATCTAAACACTCATGCCAACATTTTTGCACTGTATGGCCCAATTCTGACAGATTCAGAGCACTTACTGAGCTTGACGGAAGTGGGAATAGGAGCACCACTAAGAATTACTGAAACTGTAGCCTTCATTAGAGGATTTGCTGCTAGTGTGCACTGAATAAGACCTACCCCAATTATGTGTGAAAAAACTGACTTCAGTATTAGTTTTGTAGTTGTTGAAGATACCACTCCTCTGGGCACAAATGCTGCCTCCTTATGGGTCAGTTAGACTTTTTTTAGGAAGCCGTGAGGGTTGCTGTCAGGGGAGGACTGACTGACAACATCCACTCCAGAGCTGGCGGTGGGGCTGCAGCATGGGGTTTCAGCTCTGCACCCTGCGGCTGCGCTGGGACAGGGGCATGGCACTTCTCCCCAGCTATCGCTCTGGGCTCTCTGGACACTCCTCAATCTCCTACCCTTGGGCCAAGCTTTTCTACAGAACCAGGGAGATCACAAGTACGTATTTCTGAAAGCAGAAAACCACATGACTCCTGGAGCTATGAGCTTAGCTACAAGACCATGATTTCTTAGCAGGTTCCCTTTACAGGTGGCAGTAGACGCACAGGCTCCCAAAGAAGAATAACCTTCAAACACTTACCACAATGAGTGCAACAACAGACAGTGTATAGTAGATTGAATCTCTCAAGAGACTCCACGACGACAGCGCAACGACCTGGGAAAACAGGCAAAGAGAGGATGTCAGCCAGGCTCTCACCAGCACGACTGCCACGCTAACAGCGTGTGCCAAAGTCAAGCCCGTTATTCTGTGTAGGCTGTCCCCATGCATGCTAGGACACGAAGAGGAGACCTACGCCAGGAAACACACTGCCTTTCTGTGGCTGCTCGAGGAACAGCCCCTAAGGAGATGGCAGGATGGCCAAATCTGAAGAGAAAAAGGTATAAGGTCATGGGCAGCGGAGGACTTCCACACAAAGTCGCAGAGACGCTAAATCACACCAGTGTTGCGAAAGCCGTGGAAAGGAGAATCAAGTCCCAAGTATTTATGGATGACAGAACAGTTTCTCACAAGGTCAGCAGACTCTCTGATCTCCTTTTCCCGCAGATATCCCTGCCATGCACATACCACAGAGCCTGCAGCAGCAGTCCCTGCAGGCTGAGCCGCCCCCCAGCTCCGGCCGTGTGCTGCAGCCGGAGGCGGCTGAACCACAGGCAGGCGCGGGGCGGCCTGCCACAGAGGAGGCTGCGAGTGCTGCTGCTGTCAGGGCAGCGGGGAGAGGCTCAGCTTTACCACCAGCACCCTTCTGTGCCAGCGCTGATGCTCAGCAACGAGTGTCTCGATGGAGAATGGTCACAGGAGACGAGCAGCCCTGTCGAGTCTCTGGGACAGGACGTGACCGCTCCTTCCACCTACCCCGCGGTTCATATCTGCTTCTTATATTCATTTTCCCCAGCCTGGGACTCCTGCCTTCCTTGAGAGAGGAAAACAGCCTGAAACGCCAAGCAAGAGCGCAAGGTATGCCATGGTCCAGTAGGCAGGGGAGCACCACCAGACCGAGTCCCCAGCTGCTGCAGAACAGCGTGGGTCCTGTCCTCCCCATCTTTGTCCTACCACCATGTGCCTACATCCGCCACGTGTCCCGTTGCTGGCATCTCGTAGACTGGGTTTCCAGGAATTTCAGACTGCTGGATGATGGGCTTGTCCTTGCTAAAAATGTCACCTTGACCCAGGCTGACTCATTCAGGGGAGGATAACTTGGGCAACAAGAAGTCACACTGCAAAACAAGAGCCTGACAGCACAGAGCAGCCGGATCCCCAGCACACTGCTAGCCTGAACCTCGACAGAGCCATGGCTTCACCCACCACACTGACAGCTCTGTGTGCTTTTGCACAGCTATTGGGACAAATACTCAATACTCCGGCAAAGCATTCAGAACAAAACCCACGAATTTATATGCAACAGAGGATAAAATGGGATCGCTGTGCAGTTCATTTCTCCTAACACCCTCCAAAGCCAATGAAATGAGGAGGAGTTGTCACTGTAGGCTGAACAAACCTGCAATTCAGATCTTAGAAGAAAAAAATACCGGTTAATAAGTTAGCCCTTAACTTCATTAACAGATTCAAAACGGCAGATTAAAAACAATCATGTGGTGGTAACATCTTCAGTATGATTATATTTTCTGCAGTCCTAGGAAGTCCCCTCAGCAGAAACTTCTCCTCAAAGCTTTATTTCCCATTTCCGGAGCACATTTCAATCACTGTGGGTCACATCCTTCATAGGTGTAAATCACAAGGAAGCAGATGGGAGATGACTAATTTACACTGATTTGGGTCTGGCCCTTGAATGTAGAAATGAATTTTCTGACCACATCCTCCAGTCATGCTTGTGCATGAATTCAGTCAAACAAACAGTAACTTCATTTTCATTTCCATGGTATCTAAAAAAGGCTCCTATTTCAGAGTGCTAGCAAAATAGTTTCCCAGATTTCTCTTCATATTAACTCTTATAATATTGGAATTTTCCAGAACTGCTAGCAAAACAAATGCTGCAAAAAGACACTGACCATTAGACTTAAAAAATCTCTGCAGCCGGTTAATACTATGGCTTTTTAAAGTGGATGTAATTTATGCCCAGTGTAAAGTCTCTTTATGCAACCATTGTCATGTAAGAAACTCCTATCTAAAATAAAAAAGCAGGCCTTTAAAGTCCTTGAGTCAGATTAGATTTATACCAGCTGACAATACATTTCAATGCCTGTAGGGATAGATGAATGGAGATGCTTTATGATGGAAATTTCCAAATGCAGAAACCTGGAGTTGGGTTCATAATTCTATTCAGAGATCCTTAATTAAATTTCATATCTTATAGATAGTGTACCCCTTCATTTTGATTGAGCAATTTTTGTAAGAGAGTTTATAAAATGATTTGACATTATTCCACTCAGCTTTTTTGATGCTGCTTAAGGTGCTATGCACTTTTCTCAGCATGGATGCTGGTGGGGATTTCACAGGTGTAAACTTAAGCTCTACATAATAAAAGTTACAACATTTCTGAAACAAATGACAAACCCCATATGAACAGGCTTGCTGGCAACTGTCACTGTTCTAGCTAATAAACTCTCTCCTGGGTATAGGAGGTGTCACCATGCAGCACAGCACACCTGTGAAAGCAAGATGTCCCGGTTACCATGAGTCAAGCTAGTATCCCTCTTGTTCTTTGATATTCTACAATGAACTTGAAGGTACTCTGCAATATTTTTCCAGGGAATTTTCCTCAGACACCTGAATGAGCACATTAAGATCCAGATGCTAAATGCAACTATCTAGAAGGGACCTAGTGCACAAAAGCCATAGACCAAGATACTGTGGGAATCACAAGGACTCTTGCATTGATTTCAGATTGGACTGAAGGGAACGTGCTCGTGCCTGGGACTTGTACAGGCTGCTTACATTTCACAGACATCCTGGCAGGTCTCTCTGATGCAGTAACTATGGGGCAATTACAACTCAGCTCCCCTTTGAACCAGGCTTTGAACCATTTGATTACTGGGAAGACAAGCTGATATAGGAAAGCCATGCACACAAGGCAACCACGTACCAAGGGTAAAAGGAGCTAATTAGCACTGAGGGAAATGGCAGTACTTTCAGCCTGCTGACAAGAATCGTGTAGTCTAGTTATAACTGTCAAGACCTTGAATGCCTAAGTTGTGCCATATAGTCTTGCAGCAACCAAGGACTCCACATAAATCTTAACGCACTGGAAACCACTTAAATTACAGTTTAGCAGACTGAGGCAGAAAGGAAATCAGGCAAGCAATCAGCTTAAGTAAAAACATGATCAAATTTGAGTTTTAGATCAGCAATACTGTAACCCAGCTGAGAGCTGGTCCTCTGGGAGGTGAGTATAAGGTGGCAACTGTAAAACCATCACTTTCCAGGTTAAATGTTTCCTCCGTTCAAAGGAAGTACCCAAAATTCAAACCCCAGAGAAGTGACCATTAGCCCTCTCTTGAGTACTACACTGGGGACTGAATCTGGCATCCTCAGAGCTGAAAGGAAGAGCTCTTTAGTCCAGGCTTAGATGAGAGCAGCCCCTGACGAGTCCGACACAGATGAGGACCCGTAGAGCACACTCATCTGCGTGCCGCAGTGTCATTCCTATGGGTAAAACGACCCACGTTAGATATTTGGTTTCTCACTGGTAAATTTCTGCCCTGCAAACTCTCATATGTATAACATTTACTACCCAGAATGCTTATTCCCCTTTCTGAAGGGCTGGAGAGCAGCGCAATCAAGATTTTATCAGTTCCAGTTTGGTTTCTGCAGTTCTTAACTCCTGAAGCAGCGGCCCCATGCAGCACACGCAATCTCCTCCATCTAGCGCACACATGGAGATAAGCCACCAGGGAGAAAATCACTGAAAATCAGACAATGGCACCTGTTGCTCTTGGCACCTAAGTTAGCTCAGGGCACCCAGGGCCTCAATGGCAATATATTTCACGCCCCGTCCTATGGCTTCACCATTTACCCTCTAGAAAATTGACCCTTCTCTCTTCTGCTCTTCCAAATCATTTCTCTCCTCTTAGCAGTGTGGAAGGTCTTCTCCCATCCAGAAGAGGCCTGGTGACAGAGGCCATTCAGCTGGCTGTTTTAAAGCCTGCTACTCACCTGCTCTCCCCGTTACGGTGATGGGCCCAAGATGAAGCGTGTGATGCAGAACATGGCTGCTGCTACCTTAGGAAGGACGTTTGTGCTGCTGCTGCCAACAAAGGTGTATGCGCTGCTGGGTATTTTTTCTGCTCAACTTTCCAGGGGAAACATGTTGAACATTACCTGAGTACATCCGTGTTCTTCCGGGATCTTTTTCACTCTGAATCATTCCAGGGCTCTTCCTCCTCTCATGGCCTGTTCTTTGTGTGACATTTGTGGGCTGAATGATCAGCTACAGACACTGCCTGGAAATACTAGGCTTTGGAAGCAATCTTCCTAATCTTGCTTCTCTGTCACCCTCTGGCACAGAAGGTCTAGATTTTCAGGTATTAAGAGCTAATAACTTAATTTGTTAATGTGGAGAGGCAGTAAAGCTTGGGCAAGGGTGTCAAAAGATTAAAGACAATCCCTGTAGCGACTTGCCTTAAGACTCTACGGAGATCAACAGAGATGTGCCGACGGTGAATCCACTGCTCAGTGCTTCACAGCTGGAAGCATCTTCTTCCTGGCTGACATGCATACGGTGTTGTTGACTCCTCATGTGTGTTCGGTTCATTGATGTTAGATCTTGACGGAGAGACTGCTGCTCAGCAGAATGCGTTTTCGGGCAAAGATCAATGTTTCTCATGAGTTTTAAAGGGAAATGGTAGAATGTCTCTAATTCATTAGACATAGTTTTGATACAAACATATCTCCTATTGCACTGCGCCACTGTTCCTTAGTGACTGACCATGGTCGCTATTTTTGCTAGGCCTTCTGTGCAGCCCTGGGGTCCAAGGATGCTTCCAAATTAATCACTGGTCTGGAATTTTACTCCACAAAGTCTGAATGAGGCTGTACTGAGAGCCACAAAGCTCTTTTCTGGAGAAGCAGCTTTTTCTTTTAACGGTCAGCTAGCACCTGAAAGATGGCTGTAAACTGAGACAGCCTTACCTGGCGATGCTGCAAGACAGGTTAAGAAAACAGGCAGCAAACACAAGCCCCTTTTCGCTGCTGCTGTCTTTCCCCCTCCTCAGAGATGGGAAGCCAAGGGAACACGTACCGATGCCAGGCTATACTAGGCTGGGGATGAGAGGAGCAGGCAGGCAACTGGGTGGTTTCACAGCAAATGCTGCTCAAGTTTTCTTTCAATACATTTAAATTCTCATTAAGGCCTTGTCAAAAGGCATCCAGAAGCAAAGAATCTGTGTCAGTCTTCATGCTGCCCCTCTTTGATGTGGACTGCGCCGAAGCAATTAGGGAAGCTCTTATGCTACCCTAACAGAGGCTGGGATCTGGTTTTTGAATGGTCGTCTGTGCTGACTGACAAAACTCTTGCTCACAGTGATACCTTGCAGGCACGCTGAAACAGCACAACCAGCTGGCAGCGCGCTCTGTCAGCCTCTTCAATCAGCTGCAGCAAGACATGTGGTGGGAACCTCCTCGCACGCTACTCCTGGTTTGCAAGAGCTACCCTGGGAGCTGAGGGGCGGCTCTTAAAGCCTGGTGGGGTCCCCTCCAGGAGGTGTTGTTTTCCTGACACTACCGTTCAGCAAATCCTTAACACAACTCCAAATCAGCCCTGCGATAATATAGTAGGATCTCATGTCAAAGTACGATAGATGACTAACTGTTGGCCGATGTTACAGTAAGTAGTGAACTCAGGTGGAGATTGGGGACAGATTTTCAGGGAAATCAGACTGGCAGTAGTTTGTAGTTAATACACGTCTTATGCATTTAGAACTACACAAAAATAAACAGGGCTCTACCTCAGGTACCAGCTCTCACCCTGAAGATGATGGGAGGATGAAATCCAGCAGCACTTTACTTCCTCGTGGTTTGCAGAATTCAGTCCCCAGCAAAGCCCTGGTTTTTACCTTGCAGCAACCAAACCCAGCACTGCTGCAACCCACTGAAGAGAGACAAGTCGCAGCAGAGCCGATCAGCTAAGTATCTGAGCCACAGCTAAAGAGAACTAGGAAGGGAGAAGCTTCAGGCTGCATAAATATTTTGCTGTTCACCCATCCAGACGCAACACATGCATAGTTCCAGAATGCGGTAGTGATACCGCTTAACAGATCCTAGCCCCTCTGTCCAAATATGACCCCGGTAACAACCAAATCAGCATTCATTGAAAGAGAGCCTGCCGCGCTCACACAGCCTACCATCACTCCAGTGGGTCGAGAGTTTCGGGAAGAGAATTACCTACAGTCCACCGTGAAATCTTCACTTATCGATGGGTTTCATTGTCATTAACTGCACTGGTAATAACAGTGATATTAGTTGAGGTTTAATTTTACTTGCTCTGCATGAATATAAATGGCAGATGTCTTAGCAATAAACAGCATTACCGGATCTTAATGACCTTATGCAAATCCAGCCAATCATCCTGAAGTCACAGCTGCTCAGCCAAGCCAAGCAGAAAATTAAAATATCTTCCATGAAACGACTGAGACACTTTCTCCACCAGGTACTTGGGAGAGAGGGAAATTACTTGATTGGACACAGCAAACCCTGCCTACAAGGATGGATCCTTGTATGCCAGCCATTTATGTTAAAGATAGATCTGCGTTTCATTTGCAAAATTAAAGTAATGAGCAGTTTGTCATCTGTGTCAATGCTGGATTGAAATAAGAAGAAAATCTACTTACTACCATGCTCAGGTAAGATTTAATAGGTTCCACTGCCTTTTATTTGGTTAAATACAGTCTAAGGTTCCTTCAAGTCTGAAAAGTCATAGCAGTTAAGGAGATAGGTATGCGAATGAGACAGAAATAAAGGGATTCTTACAGTTCCTACAAACGGTGGCACTTAAAAATCACGGAGCTTTTTCAGAATACAAACCAACCTCTGGGGCAGTTCCTTGAAGCCCTTCTATGGTTACAGAAGATCGGCACCAGCTAGCCAGGGCTGCCCTCTGCCACGGAGACGGTGTCCCTCTCACACAGATGATGCTCTCCCACCCTGGGCACGTACATCTCGCAGGGGGAGAACCCTGACAGCGCCCAACCTCCCTCACCAGATAAGCCACCAAGCTTCCTCCAGCGCAAGCAGAGGACCATGATACCCCATGGCTCACTCCTGGTCCCACTCCTTCAGCCCTGCGTGCATCACTGTGTGGATATATGTGCAGTTAACGAGTTGCTCCCACATGTTGAGCGATGGCAGGCAAGCCTCTGAGCCTTTGGAAATTGGTCCAAGACTAAAGTCGGTGGCTGACCTCGGGGTCAGCTCATGCTTCCAGGGACAACTTGCGAGCGGGCTGTGAGCCACACGAATCACTGGGCTGGTGGCCACAGCAGACTGCTCTGGACAGTCCACACCTTGAGGGACCCTCTCCTGTCCCATGACCAATCCACTGAGCTGAAACACCCCTCATATGACAGCAGCTCCAACCAGAGAAGTTAAAAAAGACCCCTTAGATTTTGTGCTGCTCCAGCATCTGTCAATCTGTATGGAAAAGGAAGAAAAGCCAAATTCTTTCTGCCTGTCTTGACAGTAGCCTGGGAAATCCTGACTTCTGAGAAGTCTAATGTCCCTGACTGCTTTTGGTGAATCTGCCAAGGGCCTCACTCTCCGGGACAGCCCTGACAGGGACTGATCTCTCGGGGCTTCTCAATTTCCCTTGACAAGGCATGGGCTCTGCCTTTTAACTTTGCCATTTATTATTTTAAGAACTCCTTGCTCAGCTCAGGTAATTACAAGGATCCTGCCACCTGCCTGTTCATCCTCGCTGGTCGTGATCTCAATGAAGCATCACGTATTAATGTGAGAGAGTGACACTGCCTTATTTGTATTCAACTCTATATTAAATTAGGCTGTAGATCCTTCTATGGCTTTCAGCAAGAAGCCACTGCAGAGCCTCTGCACGTTTTCTGGGAGACATATCCACATATGCTACACTAAAGAAGAGAGCTAGCGTGGAGGGTGAGGTGTTCACCAGGGACTGAAGCAACGCAGTTCTTGTTCTGTCCCCAGAAGGCCCTATGGCTTTAGCTCGGGTGAGTTAATAAAGCAGTCTCCTTTCCTTCTACAGGAGACAAGAGAATGTTTTTTACCCAGCAGGCGCACTGGAGAATAAATGCATCTGGGACTACACAGGGCTGAAATCCTTCAGAAATGGGGGACCCACAAATGTCACAGAAACACGATTACTGAGCTGTTGCACCACATTCATTTCTCACTCATACCTACCTTGTTCACACGCAACTCTCTTTTGACCTCTTTTCTCTCTGTTTAGCTCTTTTTTGCCCTAGCTTACCAGCAGCCGCCTGTTTTGTTTGCTGCTGCAAACCATTCATTAGCCTGCCCAGAAATACCTGGAGGCCTCATTTTCATCAGCATCATTCCCACCGCAAAACACGTGGCTGTGCCTGAGCTAAGAGGCATGGGCTAGAAATCCCATCTCCTGGACTTGGTACCATTTAGGGGGTGGCGAGCTCCTGGTGGCACGTTGACCCGCTCTGTAATTCAGGCACAGAATCACCCAAGCAGGATCTCAGAAACCACCCATCGGTCCTCAAACATTGAAGGCTCCCAGCCCTCACCAGTGGGACATTTTTCCTGGCGTCTCAAGTGCATCTTCCTGGCTGCAGCCTTCATCCATGTCTGAAGTCTGCCAGGTGACTTATGGCCACATCCTTCCACACTACTGGCCTTTTGGGGATACTCTTCACACCTTCTCTGAGGTCATTTCATCTCAACCAAATCTCCTTCATCTGCTTATTAAAATGTTCCACGAACCAGGCTCAATCCTTCCTCGTCACTGAAGACGACAAAACCTGCCGGAAGAGGTGGCAGGGTTTCTGCCGGCTCCAGCGGCAGCCCCTTGGGGATGCAGGCAGGGTGGAGGCAGGTACTCCCTGTCGCAAGGCAGCCCGCAGCGCTCAGCAGTGTTTGGCCGCCAGGAAAAACAGCAAAGGGAGAGCTAAAGGTGACGTCTGCGATTCAGAGGCTGCAGCCTTTGTGCTGTTTGAAAGGTCATGACCAAACAGAAGGTAGGAAATAGCAACTGCGTGTTTACTATTCTGCACACGCTTTCTCTCTCGCTCGCCGTTAAATGTATCAGTCCTATAGCAATTGTAATGAAGATAAGAGGCAAGAAGGAATTTTTTAAGATAATTACTGCTATCTTCCAGCAGTGTTTACAAAGAGAGGAACTGCCTGACCACCAGGACCTGCAAGTTAATTTTCACAAAACTTCCCTTGGTTTAGGCACCATTACATCCTACCTGCAAGGAGCAAATCAGTCAGTCAGAAGCTAATAATCATCAGCTGCAAATCAAATACAGCAGAGATCACAGAGTATACTTTTCCCCCTTGCTGCTCCTCCAGTGATCATCTGCCAGACTCAGACATGAACCTGGGAGTCGACCACGCTTATTCCCACTTCACAGTCCCTGGAGGGAACAGAAGCCTCGGTGAGAACAAAGTCCTCTGGATGTTTTGCGAGGAGCTGGGGTCAAGAGGCACGAGAAACCGCAGCAAAGGGAAAGCTCTCCACACCGGCTGGAGCAGCCTCCTGCTCCAGCTGGGACAGCCCCGTTGTGCAGGTGAAGGACAGGTGAGGCTGGCTGCCAAACTGCCAGGCAAATGCATGAGGGAGTCTCTGGTCCCATGTCCCCTGCTAGCATGCTGAACCACTCTGCAACAGCTAGAATTTTAGACAGATTCCTGCATGAAAAGCTGCTGCCGCCTGTGCAGCCTTCCTGGAAAGCCAGCAGGCAGCTGACATCAGCCGAAGGCTCCTGTGCCGGGACTAACAGCACAGTAGGATGTCCTGGGCTGAAGGCTAGGGAGCAGACTGAGATGCTCCCTTCTGTACCCCATGGTGATGTCTCCCTGCTGTTGACATGCTGGGGTCACAGCTGTCCCAACATCCCAGGACACTATGAGTATCCAGCTCAGTCACGGACCATGATCTTTACTGAGTACCTCTTGGCAAAGACACCAGAGTCCCTCAATGTAGCATTTGGGCTTGCTCAGGGCTTCGGCCAATACTAAACACCCCTCCCAACTGAATTTACGTGAAACATAAAATACGAGCACAGTCAGGCCAAAAAAAATTCAGGCCTTAAAATACATGTCTCTCCAAGCCAGTAATTGCCAAGCAGCTCTGATCTAATGGACTCACTGGGAGGAAAGCTTCCTTCCAATTACCAGCCCTCTAATTTTACCACTGGTTAGCCATTCTCTGCAGAGTTCAACTGTCGCTCCAGCTCCTGGTTCCTACATTGCCGACCAACTCAATTTATTCTCATTATTTCCCCAAGAATATTTGCTTTTTAAAGCAGCTCTTGATATTTTCGTTACTGCAGCAGCAATCCGTCTCTGTGACATTCTCAGAATGGAAACAGTGGACACTCTCCAAACCTCAGGACAAAGCCAAAAATATTTCCCTGCTCAATTGGTACTCATAATCGTCCATGAGTTATTCAGATCAGTGTGTCTTTTTAGCTCAGATTCCTGCAGAGCCAAGGCAGCAGGACCCCAAAAGACCTGCATTTTTAGACGTCTCCTGGACCACAGGCAATTCTGGGCAGGATTCGCAGGAGAATTCAAAGACAGCTGTAGACATGGTGCAGAAAGGCATGCATAGGGTAAACGTTTCCCGGCCTCCTCAGACTGGCCAGTCCTTGTCAGACATAAAATGAGATTTTGTGATTTCCTTTGCTTTTACACTACAAATGATCTAAGAAAAAATCCTACCAATGGTAAGTCCATAGTATTAATGACGTGAATTTTGACAGAGAAAACTTGACCTCAGATGGTGATGGTGTTTAGTGGCAATTAGGAAGGAGACTTGTTTTGATGCTGATAGAAATCCATTTTCAACTCTCCTGATTGCCTCCCCTGTTTGTATCCTACTATTGAACGTAACTCTGTGAAGAAGGTTTTGAAATGCTAATATAAAACAGTCACAGCAACCTCTATGATGGCCAGACCAGTCCTGGATCATTCACCATCCAGACAGCAATCCTGGCACCCGATCCGCCCATTACACCAGTCCCCATCACACCTTCCTGAAGCAAAAGACACTCTTCTGTCAATAACGTCATGTCGCCTCTGGGCCTGAGAGAAGCTTCTTACAAACACGTCACCTACGGCAAACCCTTCCTGTGCCCACACAGCCCATAAATCACTCATCACATGTTAAGCAGCTGGCTTGCTGCGTCCACACTGCTGCTCCATCATGGTTTCCCAGTACCTTCCGATCTGCCCACTAGGTCCCTCCTGTTGTCTCCCGTCATACACTCTGATCACCAGCTTTCAGGCTCAAGAGCTATGTTCTGGCTCTGTATTTGTAATGCACAGGACCGTGGAGTTTCAATCCACGACTGAGACTACTAGGTGCTATCACAGCAGCAACAAGGACCTTATGAGGGGAAAAAACAAAAAAATCATCAGTAAGTCCAATCTCACTGACCTCACTGCGCGGTTTCTGGTTCGACTTAGATGCAGATGCCAGGCCCCTGACATCACGAAGTCTAGGCTCGCGTGCCTCACCGGGCAGAAATGATGCAAGCAGCTTGGCTTCAAGCTAAGCATTTATTAGCCACTTTGCTAAACTGATGCCCAGTGCAGGAATACTGATTTCATGCATGCTCCCAGACTAGTTCTGGGAAATAAAGTTACTTTGGGAATGAGAAAACGCTTGTAGAGCTCGTCAGACCTCTCTAAAAGGAGACCAAGAGGGTCATGGTGTAACAGGTACCTCTGAAAGAACGTATCCACCACGCACAGGTTGATGCTATGTAGTAGCATCATCAAGACAAGGCATGATGCTCACGGAGAACAAGGCAAAGTCACCTTCAACGTCTTCTGGTTAACAGACAGACTGCGTGGTTAACACAAACCATGTTTGCTCACACAACGGCTACAAATTTGCTATAAATCCACAAGTCCCCAATTCCCAGGATAACACCACTCATGCTAAAGGGGGAGCTGGAAAGGAATCTAATTTGCTTTATCACTTGGAGCCGCTCTGCTGTCTGTCAGTGCCAAACATCCCAGCAGGAAAACCCCAGGGAAAAGGAGCACTCTGTTGCATTTACAGTGGGTGAGCATCCTCCCCGATTGCTCTGACAAAACACAAAGAAGGACGAGAAACCCGTTCAGCCGCCTGCCCAGACAGGAGCAGGGAAGGGTGCCGAGGCATTGGGTAATTTCGGGTAACTGCTGCTGCTGGCCCAGTGGCTGGGAGCGCCCTCTTTATTCTGGAGGTGTGCAAGGATTTTACTAGGGACACAGAAAGGCTGCAGCCTCTCAACTTTGAGGACCCTCGGGCAGCATCTCTGTATTAACTGATGCCTCTCTGTCCTGAAACTCCATCGACATCTTTCTGCCCTGTCTGCAGTTTAAGCCTACTGGTTGCCTGACTTTCTGTAGGACAGCAGGAACGACACTGCCAGCATCCTCCCTCTGCTCTTCCAATACTTGGGATTTCATGTACACATGGCTATGCCAGCAGCAATACGTTCCCATCAGGACCACAGCTTTGACTTCTGGGACAAATTCTGTCTTCAGTGGAAGTCTCAGTGCTGGATCTTTGTCTGGCTTATTGCTCTGTCCCTTTCTTGCTTTCAAGTCTGCAGCAGACTTCTATCCGTTAAAAAGCAGGCCCATAGTCACTAGAAACATTGTGCCCTGGACTACAAGAGCAGTGTACAGTCCCAACAGTTGGCACCAAGTTCCCCTTAAAATAATTCTCCACAATTTTATATGTTTTCCACCGACGGTCACAGACCAACGAATTAAAAAAACAGCATTCCAACTCTCGCCTCCCCAAACTCCTCCACAATCCAGGAGAAGAAAAAAAAAAGAAAAGAGAAAAAAAAAAAAAAAAAAAGAGCTCACGAACACAATCATAAAGGCAAAGGTCAGTAATGACTCCGGTCTGAATTACTTGTTGTCAGTGAAATTAAAGCTTAAAAGATTAAGATGCATGCAAGCTAACTGTATGACAGAACTAGGTTAAAAATAGATTACAAAAGTCCCAGCCTCTTCAAGAAACAATGCTCTACCTCGTTATTAAATCTCCGTTCAGTTTTCTTGTCTCAGCTCTTCACTATTTGTAACACCTATTTCTTAGGTATATTTTTCACACCGAGATAAGACTGAGTGCATGTCAGCTGATGATTCCGAGAGGCATCCCCAGCTTACACAAGGGTTTACTATGACTTGGATAGAGGAGAGCCTTCTGAATTTAGTTTATTTCCTCAGGTAAAAGAATACCGCTGGAGCAGAAGGTGGTAGGTTAGATGGTCAAGGTAGTCCTTTTGTACTCCACTATATTGAGGAATGACACTTGGCCACCAACTAGACTCCTTGACAGAAGAAATAACTGGAAAAGCCTCTAAAAAAACAAGAACATCTCTGGCACAACCCAGCATTCATAGTCCCCTGCTCCACCCAGAGCAGCCTGTCTTGTTCTGGGGAAAGATAAAATAGAGAAACCAGAACTCAAATGAAAAACACAGCCATTAAACGGTAAATTACAAATTAAGCTATGCAGATTAAAAAATTACTGTATAATACTGGAATGACTTGCAACTCATGGTTATACTGCTATCACTTAAGCACTTTTTCACTAACCTCTTCTCATCCTCCATCCTCTTCTGCAACACTGCAAAAGGCTGCAGTTTAGTGCTGGAAAAGGACAGAGGAGGACTGGATGACATACAGGAGAGAGCAGCAGAGCTGCAAAAAAGAGAAGAATCTGGATGGGAGAATTTTCAAAACTGAACAAACTCTGCTTGTGCTGGCTTGACTGAGAGCCGAATTAAGCAAGCATTGACTGCTTCCGAGAATCCCACATCCCTGCCGCCAAGGATGATGAGAGGGCAGTGGAAGGGGGGGAGAATTTGTGAAGCACAAACATGAGAGCGAGATAAGACAGGACAGAGAGACTGAGGCTTGGAGGGGACCCTGGGCTAAGGTCAGTCTCCCCATAGACAGTTGGTTTGCAGTCATGGAAAAAGCCTAATACAATCCATCACAACGCAGATGGCAGACTCCATGCCTGTATCTATTCCCTGCTATCTAGCACACATTCCCATGAAATGTTGCTGAACTTACGTTTGAAGGGCTGCATCTGCTACCATTTCATCTCTTGCAGCATTCTCTTACTTTCTCGTACCCTTTCTTTGCCAGTAGAAAGCAAAACAGATACAGCAGCTAAATAAACAATGTTTGGGTTAGGTGACTAAGTTGTACAATTGAAAGAATATACATCGTGTCACAGGCATACGGACAGCTGAGGTAACAGCTACAGACACATCCAACTTGCACTACATCAGCATTTGGGGAATGCAGACAGTTCTTAATATATACTAAAATATACTAAAACCATACACTAAAACCATCTACGGCTTAAAAATTGCACCTATTGCCTAGATGAAATAAGGCAAATCTTCCTTGGTGTGTGTATGCATGTAAGACATCAGCAGAATATTGCAACAGGATGCAAGAAGAAAGAAGGAAAAACTTCTAAGGCTCACTGCCACAGCCAAGTAGGCTGCACTGAGCCATCCATAAGGGTAAACTTTATCTCTCTCTCTAAATACGCCTTGGTCAGAGATTTCAAAACGCATCAGAGGTTGAGTTCTTCAGCTTCCAGAGGCCCAGTTTAAGGTATTTTAAAAACAAATCTGATTGTCCGCATGTGGATGCTAGTTTACAAAATCCAGCCTTTGCAGGTACATTTGGTTTGGCCAACAAAAACACAGGAAGCCTGCGCCGATTGTCACTTTTTGAAAACTGGTCCTCCTGTGCCGAGGATAAAGGCCGCAGGAGATTTCACTGTTCATATCAGTGAGAAGAGATCTAAATAAAAATCCCTCCAGTCCAGAATCCTCACGGGTGATCCGCAAAGCGTCATCAAAACTAATTGGAACAGACAATCAAGTCACTTTCAGGCTATTGAAACATACATTTCTACTTTTCAGTAACAAACCATGGCACAAATATTTTTTATATAATCTAGAACCACCTTGTTTTTTAAATTAGTAAGAAGCCCGCTAACCCTTAAGGGTCTGATGGGTAGATGTGTCTCTGACTTATACTGGATTTGAAACTTCTTCAAATTTTCAGCACTGTTTAAAAACAAACAAGGGAGACAAGGGGTTTATAATACTTGACACTAACAGAAACGTCTTTATGGTTGTTTAAAGCAATTTCCCTTGCTTGCATTCGTTAATCCTTCCCTAGAGTTTGTAACACACACAACTTCAGCTCTGGGCTGATGCACGACAGCCACACGGTTAATCTCCCCAGTCTGTTGACATAATTCAAACCAATTCATTTTCCAGCCCAACTGTGCCCTTTCTGCCTGGGCCACAAAGAAAAAAAGGAGCACGACGATACATTAAAGCTGATTTTCATCTACAGCAATTGTTTTTTAGCATAAGAGCGGCTCTTCAGGAGCGTTACATCACTACCACAGCTATTTTGAAACCCTGAAGTGAGGCATAAGAGCAGACGGTATAAACAAGTTGTGTGGCTTTTAGATACCCATCCTGCAAGCAGCTCCGTCTGCAGAAATGAGTTTGGCTGCAACCGCTTGCAGGACTGGGGCTCCAGCTACCAAGGTGATAAATTCCTTAAAATTTCAAAATTAAATACATAAATAAAGAAATGAAGTGGAAGCTCCTCTAATTACTGCCTTGCTTGAGGGCTTCTGGCAGCCTGCTCCCAAGCTATTTCAGTCTGACTGCTCAGCATTAAGCACTTTTCCCCTTATGCACAGCACCAGCTCCCAGCAGCATCTTCCCACGTGAGCCAGGGCAAGAGCCAGGCAGGGCTCAGCTGCGGACCAGCGAAACCCAAGCAGATGCCTGCAGGCAGAGTGGCCGAGATCTCCATAGCTCGTAACACCTATTTCCAGCATGCTCCGAGCGTGGACGGGGAAGCCTCCTACTCCGAAGGCAGCGGTGACAAGTGGTATAGGAGCGTGTCAAATTGAGATGCCGCGTAGCCTGAGACCTGCTGGGCGTTTTGAGCAAGGAGACCACGTGGGCATGGGGGGGGCTTCCCATCTTAGGCTTGCCGTGCTGGGTAAGGGAGCCTTGTCCCAGGCCTTTTCATGACTTCAGAGATGTGTCCAGAAGGAAGCCTCTCGGGGTGGCTGCGTCTCTGCTGGGATTACAAAGCAGGGATGGTGTAGTCCTCTAGCCATGGGCAGAGTAAGGGCAGATGCGTCACAAGCGCTCCAGCAGGAACTGCCTGTGGGGTACACCGAGTCCGCAGCTGGCAGAGGAGATGAAAACAGTGTGACTGCCCTGGCTCCAGAGCAGGCTCCTGCACCTCTAAGGATGCCTCCCTGGCATAGATAAAGTTTGCCAGGGGAAGTCAGACCAAGGAGCTGCAGAGCAACGGAGTGGGGAGAGAAGGGATCTAGACCACTGGGGGACTGAAGGAAAAATGGATGTTTGAGATACAGCTCTGGGGTGGATGCATGATCCGAGAGGAAAAAGTCTGTCTGGACAAAGCTCTTCTGTCAAGCCTCAAGAAATGGGGGCAGGGGGTGACTGGGAGACAGATCAAATGGAAAGAAACCTGGAGTGTCTGGGTGCTTAGAAGGAACATCATCACACCAGCAAAGCAAGGACTAAATGTTAGGAGATGAGGTAGTTAAGTCACTTGCTTAATTCAGGTCAAGAACGGTCCGAGGGACGAAGTCAAGGCTCATGAGGACAGAGGTGTTTTGTGTGTCCCCTTGCAGAAGGTGGAACATGAGCTGGGACCTAGGAGAAGAAAAGGGGCTCTTATGGCTAAAGCAGCTGAATGCTCCCAAGGAAAGATGGGCTGTATGGACACTGAGATGGCCACTTAAACCAAGGTCAGCCCAGCATGGAAACCCTTGTGCAGTGCTGAGGTGAAGCAGTGGGAGCAGCACCTGGAGCCAGAGGGAGCTGCCCTCTGAACAAAGAACATGCCACAGGATGCTACACATTCGGGGGGGAAAAAACGGACCCATGCCAGCTCTAATTAGCCCCTAAAATGACAAGTTATTCTGTTTAATCTCTGTGTGCTTTGTTTCCCCATCTTTAAAACATCCCTCCACCTCACAGAGGTTTGGGGAAAATTAATTAATTGTTCATCAACTGCTCAGATACAATAGCAATGAGATCGGCAGAAGTTCAAGAGGAAATTAATAATTCTGCCTCTGGAACAGGGCTCAAATAGAGCCTGGTAAATAAGGCAGAAGGGCACACACTGAACAATGAAGAAAAAACAAAATAATGAATAGCTGCTCATTAAGTGAGCAAAGTCCATTCCATGCACTCAGGGAGGGAGGGACCCCGTGGAGAAACCAGCATGGGATCCTGTAATTAAAGACTGTATAATAACGCATACACACCAGGAGGGCAAATTAAGGTTGCACAAGGAACCTTACCGTTGTTATTTTCTAACTTTTCAGTGTCTGACGTTCAACCTTAACAATGCTCTTTTAACGCAGTTTCTAGGTGCATAGTGCCATACAGAGGTGTGGGCATCATACTTTCTTTTCTCCAGTTCCAGCAGTGGGATGTCTATTCTGATTTATTCTGAGAAGTGTGCATTTACCAGCCATTAAAGGCTTAGAAACATAATCAATTAGAGTTGGTGTTCAAGTAAATGCACACCAGCTTTTTGGGGCTGTGGGTTTGATTCTTTTTTTAAACAAAGTGCATGTAGCCAAACCGAGTATTTTCTTAACCCAAAGAATAATACATCCAACATAGCCCATACATACTACAACCTAATTTAAAAATAAAACATATCCTGGAGAGAGCTGGTCAGTATTTTTTAATTCAACCTTTTACCAGTCAAAAAAAAAAAAAAAAACCAAACCAAAAAATGGCTTTCTCATGATACCAAACAGTTCTGCCAAAATAAAGAGTGCTTATGCAAATGCTGCAGAAGTCCCCTGCAGGTTTTTAGTTCTGGGTTTCCCAAGCCGCGGGCAATACAGCACTCCTGAGCACTCTGCCACCAGGCAGCTGTCCCATAATCTCCAGCACCCCCAGCTCTGAGCTGAGCACCCCAGGAGAGGATGAAGCAGCCCTGCCACAGAGTTATGACTTACTGAGTGCTGCTGACCGTGCTGCTCTCCCTGTCCACCTCCTGGATTGCCGGTATCTCCAAGCAACCCAGCATCCGAACAGCAGCTTGCGCTGCCAGGTACCGACCAGCTAGCAGGATCCCAGCATGCTACCACAACTGCAGCTGCAGATTGCCCTCATCAACACATAAAAGTTCCTGCTGGAACACTGCTGCTACTGCTGGCAGGTGTTACAGGAAAGCAAGGGTGAGATTACCTGCACCCTCTCTTGCAACTGCCCTTGCAGAAATCGGTGGTGTGATCGTCTTGAAATTGTCCCCCCCCAACGGAGGCACCTCACGTGTAAAACAGACCAAGGAGGAACACAGCATCAACTCTTCTTGTCCACCCTGGCAATATGCAGCAGCCACCTCCAGACAGCAGAGCATTTAATGACGGGTTTTGATGAACACAAAGGCCACACGAGCATCATTGGGTTGAAACCGCCACAGGCACGGGCTTAATTCTCTGCTTCTCTCCTCCCACCTGACAAACCTGAAAGTCTTCCACAGCCTCAAACCATGATGCTTGAACATCACTTTCCAGGGCAGGAGTCCCAGAAAACAGGTCTCGGTCCTGAGCAGCCTCAGGGGAGGCCCACGAGACAGCGAAGTTTGACTGGTAAATCCCTGCCCATTGACTTGCTGGTCTCATCTGAAAATCAGAGGACTCCAGCTGCTGACTCCACAGGTCTGAGCTCAAAAGAGAAAACCCTGCTATTACTCAGCTGGAGCACAGCAAGCAGCTTAGACCGATGGCCTATGTTAGTGCATCTACAGAGACATTATTGACAATAAAACCAAATTCCTATTAATACTAACACAAAACAAAAGATGAAACATGCCAGCAAAAGTGAATGACTTTTTGGTGAAGGGCTGTGAGTGGGGAAAAAAAAATGAAAAACACAAACCAAACTAGAGTGTTATCTAGAATATTGGAATTATTTAAACTGAGGTTTCCTACTTGCTCGTTTAAATCATGCTCCCATGCAGCGACATCAATCATTCCACTCCATAACCCCACCCTCTGTGGGTTAAACTGCAGCAAACAGAGGTTAGTTAAGTGACTTGACAAAACCACATGCAAACTGCTAGCAGAGTCAGGGAAAACAAAGTGGGGACAAATCAGTCCAAATCTCAGTTCTTGGCTTGAAAGAGACTCGCAGACCATGCTTAGGATGACTTACAGCAGCCAATCCCCCCTTTGAACTTCTGAAAGCTACCACGCCTGGAAGGCTGAAGGCATTTACGAGAGCATTTTAGCTATGTTATATCCTTCAGAAACAAACGTCTCCCACCTGTAAATGGTCTCTTGAGAGGACTGACATTCTCTGTCAACCCTCAAACTCTAGCCAACTTTTTCCACTGAAAGCTGTGATTTGTAACTAGTTTTTTAGCAGGTTTGAGGCATGCAATCAATACAGCGGAGAGTAAAAATCAGAAGAATTAGCTTCTCTGCCATCGTGCTAAACAGTTAATCATCTTCATTTGCTTGAAAAAAGCAACCCAAGTAAAAACTCCTACTGATTGCAGCAGAACATAGCTCTGGGGAACACAGCTTCATGCCCTGGGAAAGCTTTGGTCATTAAAAACTGGCCTGAATCAACTGGGCTTTCACAGTAAGAGTTACAGTAGAACCACGAACATATTGAGCATGTGTAGCTTCCAGCTGCATGTTCCCATGCAAATCAAGGGAGCTTAGGAGGCTAAAAAGTATCGCTGTGGGCTTTTCCTGAAGCCTCCCCATAGTGAAAAGGTTCACCTTCATCCCGAAAAAATTCATTGCTAATGCAAATAAAATTGGATTTCAAACTTTTCCAGGAAAGGCCAATCTCTCTGCGTCCTTTCTCATACCGACCAAGTTATACAGGCCCCCTTCTCTTTAAGTTCTTCTTCCGGAGCTAGTTATCCTATCGGCCTGTACTGATAAGGTTATTCTGCTTCTCCTCTTTAAAAAGGTCTGCACAGTAACATTTCAAAGAACATTTTATGAGATCGTAAAAATACTGGGCAGGTTGGCAAGTGCTAAGATGAATGCAGATTTAGATATTTAATTATACAGTCAATCATGTCTGCAATTCAGACAGCATCTCAGATCTTACAACTTAATTACTTTAATTTCAGATGTTGTCATAAGTAGTTTGACACACTGGAAAACAGTCAGAAATTACACTAGGAATGGATAGCCTTACTGCTAGTGAGGAAAAAAGCTGTGTATCCTTGGAAGTATTCAAAACCTGACTGGACAAGACCCTGAGCAACCTGATCCAATTTTGAAATTAGCCCTGCTTTGAGCTGGGGGGGTCTGGGTGGTGAGGGCTTTGGATCAGAGACTTCCAGAGGTCCCTTGCCACATAAACCATTCTGTGATTCTGGATATAAATAACACGATAAACTACAAGCAAAGACTGTATCTTTCTCATACAACTTCATAAGTCATGCCAGTCACCAACAACGTCGCGCCAGCTCAGCACACGTATCTGAAACTATCTTGCACAAAGGCAGCATCTTTTGTGATGCTCCAGAAGCGTCACCATTCTTTCAGAGGCATCTTGCACGGCTCGCCGAAGTGCATTTTTACCAGCCAGAGGCACAGATATTTCCTGGCTCCTTTGGACTAAAAGAACCAGATACAAACGTCACAATGCATTTTTCAATAGCTACCAAGAGGAGGTGTTAAAGAACCAACTTTTATTCCTTTGACCGCCCACATATCTTGGGCAGCTTAAAATGCCTGAGTTGACATTTGCTGTTCTGCTTTTCATTTAAAAAAATGCAAGAGGAATAGCGTAGGGACCTATTAAAAAGAACAAAGCCAGAGAAATTTGTGGCAAGGTTGTGAACCTAGCAGCTGATTTCACAGTACAGCCAAGGCACAGGATGAAGCAAGAACTGTTAGGAATCATTAAAAACTCTTACCTGTCCTGCAAAAAGCCCACACACGCCAATAATACAGAGAATGTTAAATACAGCCGAGCCTACGATGGTTCCAACGCCTACGTCTCCTTTTGTGATAAAAACACCTGAAAAACAAGTTCAAGGCAAGCTGTGTAAATTGGAAAAGCAGAATTTTTCCACAAAAAATTGCAGACATCACACCCCATTCATGAATCTAAAAGCATGTACCAGTTCTGCCACTTTTTCTCATATTTAATAGGGCAACTTTCAGAGAAAGGTACTAGGCTGAATAAAGGTGGCAGAACTTGCTTTCTGAGGGGATTTGGGTAGACTGTCCAATGAAAACCAAATATACCTTAGACATGTCTAAGTCACCAAGCCCCTGGGGTCTGGCGATCCAACATTATGGCAATATGCATCATAAAAGGCAGTGAGCTTTGTGGGAGCAGCTGGTCGGACATGAATCTGCAGGAAACTCTCTCCTGTCAGACGTCCCCTCACCGGTACTCTGCTCTTCCCCATATCCCCATCCTTACCGCCTTCAACAGGCAAGCAGAAGCTTGAGCTGGAGCTGATTCAGAACTGCCTGGCCACTAGCTACTTGCAAGCTGAATAATACCTCTCAGGATGAGTTATGGGGCTACGTTACAAGCTCCTTTCAGAGCTCTTCTGTCAAATTTGGTTAAAATTGGCCAATGAGGTTAATGGTGAGGGAGATGAACTGACAGACACATGCATCATGGTATTGCACAAAATTCTTTCCTTAGGAAGTCAGCCTAAAAATAACACTCCATCTCCTGCTAGCTGTCAGTCTGTTTAAATTCACCACTTGCTTTTAAGGTTCCAACAGTATTTATCCAGCCAGTGCTGTCTGGAGATTTTTCTTCCACTTTATCCTTTTCTCAGAAACAATCACCTGCCAAGTGACACTCGGTATCTGGTGGATTACACCACAGCAAGATAATAATCTGACCATTAGGGCTTCTCTAAGCTCCCTGAAGGAATCTGGTTTTATTTTCACCCTGCTAGCGCACTACCCTTAACTGGAATACAATCCCAACCCGGTCCAATTTAAGTTTGTACATTTTGAGGCTTTGCTTGTGTAATCGGACGTCTCTGCAGAGCATGTAGCTTTGCGTGAATTGATTTGGGCTCTGCATCTGATAGCTGTGACTGAAAGATTAGTATCTTCTAGAGGAAGTATCTAAGCTGAGAATAATTCTCTTCAATGATGGGAAGCCCACCATAACCTCCCAACTGGTGCTCTGATGATCACCTACCAATAGAGATGTGGACGAGTAAAACGGCAAGAACACTTTCCCCTTGTGCCAGGTAGCACTCATACAGCATCATTTTATAACAGCTGACTGCAGCCCCCTCTTAGCTCAAGGCTGTTGAAGGACCACACAAATTTCCCGTGTTTCACACACTTAAGGGCTGCTGAATCCCTTTGATCGCACTTTCCATAACCAGAGGGTTGCTTTGGTAGTGTGATGCTCTGACCACCTTGTTGCTGTGAGAAAGCATTTCAAATCCAGTTCCCCTCTCCACTCTGGCTTTCCCAGGGGGAAGTGGTGTTAGAAGACTAACCAGAGTGCAGGTGTTGGCAGAGAACCTGCAGCTGAGGACAGAAAGAGTTTTTGCCTGGGCACCAAGGTCCAGGAAGCTGGAGGCGCGTCCTTTCACACCACGTCCTGGAGACGGTGTGGCAGATAGCATAGGAGGGCGGATAGGAGGGGAGAAGGCTGCGTGTGCAGAGCTCAGCGCCGCGCAGTTTGGCTGTGCTACAGCGAGGTAGATTAACAGACAGTTAACCACCTACTGGCCCTGGTTTGATGGCGTCAGATCAAACCACTTCCAAGGCAGCCCTGCTGTAGGATAAAGGCACTTTTTCAGAGCTGCTTCATCTAGTGAGGATTCCCCACAGCTGGTCCCATGTGTGCACACAAGGGAAGGGCCAGGTATTATAACAAATGTTACAGGTGCTTGGCAATCCCGTTCCAACTCTGAAAAATAGCCAGGGAAACGCGGAGGTTTCAAGAAGCGGCAGCAGGTTAGTTACCTATGACAGATGTAAACAACTCAGGAGCAGAGCTTCCCGCTGCCATGAAAGTTGCCCCAGCCACATCTTCGCTAAGATGCAAGCGCTGCAGAAAAACACAGAGACATTGGTTACAACACTGAGAGGCTGAAGGAATTCAACTAGAGATGTTAAACTGTCCTCCAAGAGTGGAGAAACTGCCAATATATATGAAGTTTTATGTTAATAACGTTTAAATGTAGGGGGAAAAGTCATCAGTGCCACTGGCTACTTAAGTTAGCATCTCCTTGTAGAGAGAGCAGGTTGTGGCTATGATACCCTTTACAGAGAAGAGAGAGAGCAGTACTCTGGACAAGAGTGAGGCAGTTTCACCAGTCACGGCTCTTTGTCTCCTTCATGACCCCAACAATACACACTTTATCTCATCTGCCTTGGCCTGTCAAGGGCAGGGCTGGAGCTCAGGCTTATTTCGCCCCAGCTGCCTTCCCTGGTATCATTTCAGCTTTGAGCATTTGGCCTCTTCTCATCCCCTTCCATTTGGATCACCACTGAAGATACTTACCGCCTACAGCCTTCCCCTAGCAGTGCCCAGAGACTATCTAAAACGGGAGTTTCTGGAAGGGAAAGGACCCGCTACTCTATGAAAACTTCATCGGCATATGCCATTTCCAAAGATTTACTTGGTTAATTACTTCCTTTATGTCTTCTGCATTCCCACTGCTCCATCTGCACAAGTCACTGTTCAGCAAACGCGACAAGGCTGTTAAAGACCACATGCCTTGCTGGCACCTTCCATGGTTTAATGAGCAGCTAAAAAAAGCCACCCCCCGCCATACGGTCATAAACCGCTGAGCTGTTACTACGCAAAGCTGGCTTGCTCGCACGCGTGCGAGTCAGTGGCTGCCATTCTATGAGCAAGGGGAAAACAGCTGAGGGTGACGGGGACATTTCCCTAGCAGAACCGGCTGCTTGAAGCAGCACGCCCAGCCTGGCAGGACAGGGGAGCCTTCCTCTCCCCTCTTCCCTCTGTAGCAGTGCAGGGTTCCTCTGCAACTTTATCGTTACCAAAGCAGATCTGCACAGAGACAAGGATTGCAGAAATCCTCCCACCAACCTCATCTGGATTGAAAATCCCACAAAGGATATTCTAGGCCCATAAGAGATGGTAACTGTCCACTGACCATACACATATAACAAAAAATTTTGTACATACGTTGTGGGGACAAGGAAAAAGGAAAGATGTGCCCTCACCGCGAATGCTTTTTAAGCGGGAGACTGTGGTATCGCTGCACTGCTATAAAAGCTTGTGGAACCTAACAGCTTTATGGAAAATGATTTTAAATAGGATTAAAACTATTGTAGAAGTTGTTCATAGGAGCAGAAGTAGATCCCCAAAGGCCAGTTTCTTCTGTGGGATTCTCTATGGAAATATAGAGACAGTCATACTACAATAGTCGGTCTGCAACTTGATGGTGACTTTTGAAAGAAAAGACCATCAGCCAAGGAAACCAGCTGTGCTGGACTTTCTGTGGGCACGGTTTAATTTAAAGCTACAGTAGGTTCCCCCGAGGACAGTTCCTGGTTAATTTATTGCAATGCATATAATAATTAAGTTAATACAATAGAGCAGAAAATATAGCACACTATGTAGGAGGCAAAAATGTAATCTCTGGTATTTGCAGACAAATGTTTGCAATTGACATATGACGTTAGTTGCGTCATGTAAACACTCAGTAAAACCAATAACAGAGAGTAGCTGGGCAACTGCAAGTACAAGCTGTTTTAGAAAACAAATGAAAATTAGGGCTTCATTGTAAATACATCTGAACTAAGACAGAATGTGAATGTCTACCATATCAAGTGTTCTGGAACAAATTCTCATCTCAACACACACGTTAGGGAGCACAAATGCCTTGTTGGTTTAGGTCAACAACTGCTTTCCAAACTAGATGAGGCCAAGCCAGAAAAGGGGCATTTATTTTGGAATTAGTACATCTAAACTGTGAGCAACTATAGAATAACTATTGGTTGATCTCCAAGACCAAAAAAGCCTTCAGGCAGGAGGTTTGAATTCTTTTGTGCTGGATACGAAAGTAGGTGGTAGTCAGATTACTAATGGTAGATCTTAGGTCAGCAAGTCACTACCATTTACAGTTGTTCGCATGCTAAGCACATTACAGGTACTGTCATGCCTGGTACAGCCTCTTCAATGCGAGTTCCTGCAAGGGGCTCTCGCCCCCATCCCTCTCTAGATTATTTTTTGTGCATTAACAAACCGGTGAACACCCTTAAAAACATCACAGGTCTTATCGGGTGATGGAGGAAGACTCAGGTGGTCCTCTCCCTCACAAAGCAGCCCTGGATCTCCAAGTCAGCCTACTCACTTCACAGCGTCTTTATGTGGGGAGAGCACTGGTTGGTGTGAGCAATGGTGGTAGCATCTGCCGTCATCTGGCAGTAATAAAACCTTCCCTTTCCTGGAAAAACAGGCAAGAGTGGATACTACCAAAGGCTGCAGAAGCCTCTGTGAAGTGACCCGAGCCTTTTCCCATGCATTCTTGAGTGCTAACATCAAGGGCAAACCACGAAAAGCTGGATGCTTTGAAGAGAAGCCATTCTGGACTGATAAAAGCAAAAGTAGTTGGATTGGGGAACAGGAATGTGTATTTCTTTTGCTATCATGTAATTACAGAACTGCTTAATTATGCATACAATACATAAATAAAAGGACTTGAATGCCCCCAAAGGTCACCTATGGAGTGAGAAAAACCTTTTTTGGGAGAGAATCAAGTAGGAGCAATAGGAATAGTAAAATCCTCATCCATTTATATGACCCATTTTGATAATCGCTAATGACACAGTATCTTTCTTCTGGACAGTAACTTCTTAAAACCAATATGCTAGATCTAGTGTTCTATCACTAAGTCTTCTCTTTCACATACAATGAAACTTGTTATTATCGTCTTATTTTACTGGTGGTGTTGGGTAACACAACGGTTCAGAAGCGTTAAAGCACATGAGGAATTGTTATGTACCATTGAGAAGACAACAACTAACCAAAAACTAAAGATCTGGTGAAGTGAAAGTAGCCTTCCAGGACCCAGGGGCTTGTAAACATTATGTTAAAGTCACAGGGGGAGGGTGTTTGCTTTTTAGTCATCAGATGTCTGTACAAACCCAAACACATCTGAGAATTTGTCAAAAGAACAAATGGCACCATAATTCTGACACTCATACCTCTATAAAAACCTGCTGGGGCAGGTGGAGAGATGCACAGATCCTGCACCTACAAAAAGCTAATGACAGTAAAAGGAGAGGGACTTCAGTCTGTGAGCCTCTCGTTTACAATAACTAAGTTTACCACTGGTAAAGTTAGAAACCGTTAACATCGCGCATGGTGTTTCCTATCGTGATTTGTAAATACAGTTGAGGACCAACATTTCTGCTGACCAGTGCAGGAAAGAGAGGTGCAGAGAAGCGATGGAGCTTGTCCGAGGTCACTCAGAGAGTCCATGGCAGAGCTGTAACAGGAACTAGTGCTCCACAGACCCAGATCAGACCTCTGTGCCATAAGCAAGGCCCCTAATCAAAATACACTCGTAGATGGGATTTAACGAGTGCTCAGTCAAGAGAAATAATAAACTTCCTCAATCTCCTGGCTCCACCTGTGTCCCTCTGGGTGGCACGCCTCCCCTTGAGCATATTGACAGCACCCCAAAATACAAGTCTGTCCTGAACACTGCTTAGTCAGCTCAGGTTTCGTTCATCTACATTGGCCCGAGCTGGCCTTCTAGACCCACATTTTTCCGCAGTGTTCCCTTGCTCGGGAGAGGAGAGGTTAAATAACTCAGCATGTCTACATCTCCAGCATCTCCCATTCCTGCTTCCACATCAATGTCTCCGTTCCCTCTCCCTAAATCTTGCCGTGGCTTTCCCTACATTCAGCCCTAGAGAGTGCAGCAACTTTGCAGGACAGAAGCTCATGCCTTGTGTTGTCACCCTTTGGTTACCTAAATGCTTATGCACCAAAATAGTGGGATTTCCTGGGGACTTTTTTTTTTTTGATGATGCAAAAAAAGACATGCATGGCAGGGTGCTGAACTACAAGTATCAGGTTAGTTTAGACACAACTTCCATCAGAGCTGTCAGCACAAATGATTTCTCCTGCCATCTCCCACACCTCCTCCGAGGGCCAGGCACAGCCCATGCACTGATGAGTGACACTTATTGCCAGGCAGATCGGCAGGCGTCTCCTCCAGCTGACAGAGACGTCTAACTGGCAAGACCAAACCATATTTTCTACATGCAAAGATTTCATTGCCCAAGACTGACATTGAAGAGGGCTCGCAGTCACTTCAGGCACATGGTCTGTGATCACCCTGCAGCTGTCCAAGCTGATTTAGGCTAAAATGTACTCCTTGTCTTCTAAAATTTCAGTACGCCAACCTTAGCAAAAGAGGGGCAGAGTCCCTTGCAATCACTGGAAGTGTTCAAGAGCTTCTTTACAGCTGACCTAGCTGCCCCTGCTGCTTTACAAGTTATACCGACACAGTGCAATGTATGAAACCCGTGACTTTGAAGGTAAGGTACAAGATCCATGACTGTTACTGGAGTAACTCATCAGAGGTTTTAATTTGTATCGACTAAGGGTAGGGCCTAGTGTTTTTGAAGAGACATCTGCAAAGACACACAAACATGAGGCAACAGCAGCTGTCGGAGCACCTGGAGAGCTGTCAGCCTGTGAACTCTTGCACTGGGCGCCGCACGAGCAAAGCCGAAAGGCCCCGGGAAGTGAGCGTGCTGCACATCTGCCGCACCCTGAACCTAAACTGAGCCTTCACTTCTAACCGAAGTCCAAGCAGCCAAACCCAGCTCTGGCACGGGTCTGCTCAGGGCAGTCCTCTTCTGGCTAGGCAGCGCTCCCTCTCAGTGGCTACACCGGGCGCCGGTAAGCCCTGGCATGAATGCACCAGCGGCGTGCAGGTCCGCACCAGCGGGCAGTGGGAGCAGGTGGGAGGCACAGCCCCCCGGTCGCACAGGGCCAGGACCGCATGCAGGGGCAGGACCCAGCTCTCGGGCAGCCGGCCGAGAGCTTGGCATCTCTCCCTCCCCTG
This sequence comes from Scopus umbretta, assembly GCA_013400535.1. Lineage (NCBI taxonomy): Eukaryota > Metazoa > Chordata > Aves > Pelecaniformes > Scopidae > Scopus > Scopus umbretta. The sequence goes on from VZTL01000776.1 coordinate 68,450, forward strand.
GGTGTTTTTTTGTTTTGGTTT
>VZTL01000778.1:2982-17795 GCA_013400535.1 Scopus umbretta
TATAGGCAGCCTGCAGAGTCTATCTGAAAGGCTGTGCTGTTTCTCTTTATAGTTGATATGGATCTATGTCCCCATGCCATATTACATGGAAGGGATTAGAAATAGGATTTCTGATATTTCAGCTGACATGTCAGGAGAGATCATTTCATGCAACTGTCTATGTTGCAACCTAAATTCAAATATTCTACCTTTTAAAGGGATTGTGTTTATTTTCATCTGCACTCCCAGGCTCAGAACCTTATCCTGCAATGACTGAACCTGCAATGAAATGCACTTCAAAGCACCTAATTCATAGGTAATGTTTTTTTTATCTGTAGGTATACCTTACTCGCTCCCCAGTGACATAAATGACTACATGAAATGGGAATAAGTGTTAAAATAGCTCCAAAATCTGTATGTATCATAGTTTGTAAAAGTTCAGAAGTTTTTTTGGAAATCAAAAATCAAACATCAGTGTTTTGTTTTGTTTTAACCAAGGCCAAGAAAATAAAGAAACAAAGTAACAGAAAAATATATCTCAACTCTTAGTGCAAGGTATCAAGATCACTGACTATAAATATAAATAATGCTACTGCACATAAATCTTAAACAGCTTACTGCAATGACTAATGTAACTTTACAGTATTTACAAGATTAATCTTTTTAAAGAAAATTACAGGATCATAATATCAAACAAGATTATGCTATGCCCTATATAGTATTTTACTATACATACAGCAGTAACGCGACAGCAAATATGCATTTTAGAGATATCAGGTAACTATTGCATGAAGATGGTAACACTGTGTATCAAATACTAAGCACAGCAACAAGTCTTAGACCCATCTGATCTCCCCATACAAAATATGTTCTTAAACTCTTGATAGCCTCATTGTATGTGTAATGGGAAATGTATCATTTTTCATGCCTCCATAGAAACGTGCATTGAGTATTCCAACTATAATATACAGATATAAGAATTTCTAACTCTTGGCTGTTGAGACAGTAGAAATTCCAGAAATACTACAATGCAGAAAGAATCCTTGGATCCTGCCCATGTGACAGAATGAAGGTCCTTTTGCTAGATTATATGCATTTCTAGCACTCTAGCAATGGCATTTTCCATGTTGAATTCATGCAGTCCATAGTCTGCGCCAGATAAAATTTAGCATAGCTCTGTTGGTTCAGATGAGCTATGTGCTTTATACTAGCTAAGGATCTGGCTCACTGTTCTTAAAGTTTGTCCAGCATGAGAAACTGATCTCCCAGTGAAGGCAAGCAATATCAGCATAAGAATCCAGTTAGTAATTTAGACCAACAGACACCCGTCTTCTGGAATACAGATAAAAAGATTAAATAGGAAGTTTTTCTTGCTAAAAGTTCTAGGTAGTAAAGAAAACCAAGCTCCCTTTCCCTCCCAGAAGTCTGTAAGCATTTAATTTATGCCATTATTTTAACATGGCCGTGTGATGACCTCGCACAGCAGAACAAATACATTGAAGAGAAGCCCAGTTTGGGCCTGCCATTACATACCTGCATATACATTAGAATGGTTTTGTCAGAAGCATAAGCTCCATCTCATTGTGTTGTACTGTGTGTAACTTCTACTTTCACTAACCTGGAAATAGATACTGTTCGCAGAAAAAGGACCATGCACATGTTTATATGACATAAGAACAAAAGACCCTGGTTCTCTGGAGGATGTTCCTGTCACTTTCTCTTCTGCGGCTCCCTAAGCAAAAGCTGTTGCCTTGACAACTCTGGGGCATTCTCTGGCTCCACATACACCGGTAGGAGGAAGGCCAATTTCCATCCACAAAAACCAGAACTGCTAAGAAATAAACAATTAACAACTGTTCTGATTCCCTCAGTACTGCCAAAATGAGAAAGAAAATGAAGAATCTTACTACAGACACAGGATTTTATACACCAGAAGCAGTAGGATTCAAGCACTGAGGATTCATAAACACAAGTGGGGAACAGAAGAAACTGCAGTTACTTGAGACTTCAGCTACACTGGGAATGGCTATGACTAAGGTCAGGCTACGGTTCTTCTCTTTGATCAGCTTCCTACAACTGTAAGGCCGCTGGCCTTCCATGGCATTGCCCTTGCTTTACCATTACACTGTCTATAAAGAAAGTGATAAAAAACAATATAAAAATGATCCATTTGCAATTTCTGCTACTTTTGCATATAACCTTCAATAATATTAAGTAGGACTAACTTTAGCTTGGATTTTGTGCCCCGTTTTTCTTTCTTGAGTGCAACCCTTCTTCAAGTAAGTGTATTTCTGAAGTAAAAAAGAGGACATGGGAAAATTGATGGTCAGGAAAGAGATCACAGTAGCTGCATTTCACTAGAAAGACCAGTAGACAGAGAGACTGTTTATAAGTAACACCAGGAAAACTATAAGCATGCTGCCTTGAAGCTCTGGTCTTTTCTATATCCTCTAACTGAGCTGGGGCCCATTCAGCTACAGAACATTCAGCTGTGTGATCGTTCTGTGCCAAAAGTCTCATCACATGTGTGAGGAAAATCACATTCATTGAAAGTCAAAGCTTGTACATAGAAAGATAGACATGCTGTTGTAATCTTTAAATTCTTCATTGCCTTCAGCATGTATCATGGCTTTTGGCATTTCTCTCATACGAAACCTTCCCCTCCTTTAAGGGTTAGTCAAAGCACAAGCTATCTGTATTGCCAGTTGATATCTAATGATAACAGGTTATGTGAGTCCTTTACCAAAAGGAAATTATTTTGGAATGTATCCATTAGTAATTAGAGATGGATTTTCAGTCAATAGAAGCTAAAAGTACAGGAGAAGCTACTCAAAATTTCACAATGCCAATAGAATCTGTAATAAAAAGCAATGTACACTGTATTCCAAAGAGACTGCGGTATATCAATAGACAGGTCTGCCAAAAGCACCTAACAGCACTGAAGCTCTAGCACGCATTTTATTTGTTTATTGTATTTTATTCAAGGAAAGGATAGACAAAGGCTAGTATAGTAAAACTTCTGCCGGCAGTTAAATTTAACATGCAACCATGTATGGCCAGGCTTCACGATACACCAATCTGCTAGTCAAACTAATAGCATTTCTAGTGTAAGTTAAATGGAAGGGGATAAGGGTAAGAAAACTGCCTTTATTGGCCACTGACATTGTTTATTACATAAAAGGTAATTGCTTAGCAAAGATTCCCTCTGCTTTTGCTACAGAAAATGTCTTGGTTTGCTGTTAACCCTTCTCCCATTACAGTGTAGCCACATATGTACCACTGCTGCCAGAGCTTAGAGAGCCTTCTGCATGATTGAGGGCAAGAACTTTGTAATGTACTACCTTTATCTGCCATATTTTGGTCTACAGCAGTAAATTTTGTATGCTTCTACTGACTACTCCCTGGAAATATGGTAAAGATGTGGCCTTTTATACAAAGATAAGGTACACAGAAACGATATCCAGAGAAAATATGGTAATAGAAAAGAACAGTCTCAAACAACAATGAACAGCTCACAGTCAAATCCAAAAGCATTAGAAGATTTCAGGCTCTGTTGGTAGAGTACAAATCCATCCTGGATCAAATTATTCACCGATTTACTGTGGTCCCTCACTTGGCCTGGCAATTAGTTCAACTGTGGAATGCTACTTAGGGGTACATTCACATTCCCTACATATTCTCTACAGCACAAGTGGACTTTAGAAAGGAAGAACTGGATACAGGCTACCCCATGTAAATTAAATAGCAATTACTTTCAAATAGGTGTTCAAGTTGTGTCTGCAAATAAAACGCAAGTAAAAAATTCTTGTCTCCTACTTTGTATTCCGGGCAATCTGAGGCAAGTCGCTTAACCTCTTTGTGCCTCCGTTTCGTCATCTTTAAAATAAGGATCATACTACTGCCCTTGTGGAACCCACTGCCTATTTTTGGGATCTGATAGGGTCATCAGTTTTCCTGTTATGTGTAACGTACACGTGGAGCTTGGTAATTCTATACCCTTTTGTAACACAATGCTCTCTCCTTAGGCCATCTTAACGTGGAAAAAACCCGATCTGCCAAGCAAAAAGTTATGTTAGCAAAAGCCACTTAGGCAAAGCAATATCCACGAATAGGGAAAAAAGGAATCTGATCTTTAACGCAGTCTTGAGGAACTCACCTGAGCAGACTGAAGGTAGAAATTAACGTCACTGGATAGGCCCGATCTGTAGAAAGAGATTTTTCCATTCTGTTTAAGAAAAAAAAGAAGGAAAATGCTATTTTTAGAATTACAATACGAAATGCCTGAGTTCAAAAAAATTATGAAAAGCAAAAGTATGTTTCACCCTCTTTTTTCTTACCAGTTCTGATTCACTGTTGCACGACACAATTTGTACAACAACCTAGAGTGAAATATTGCAATTAGTTTAATCTTGTAGGGATGTAAGCTTCTTTGTACATGCATAAATAAAACTGCTTTATGCTAAGCAGTAAGTCTCAGTCTCTTCCCCCAAACTGTTTAAAGTAATTTTGGTTATAATTAGCAACCCCTTGGAACGTAGTTATTCTATGACTGGCGATTTTGTGGTAAAGACTCCCTTCCTGTTAGATGGGTTTTAAACAGAAAGGTCATTTTGGCTAATAATTTCTATGATTTTATCTCCCTTTCCCCCACAAAGTTAAAAGCTTGAGTTAACACATGATGTCTTAAGGGAAAGGAACATGTTTTCTTCTAGGGTTTTAGAAATGTACTATAACCTTGACCTACACGAATAACTTCTGGAGGTGAAAGTGCAGTTTGGTTTCCAGAGTAAGTCCTTGGCTTTACTCCCAAATTAATCAGAAGGCTGCTAATCATAGCGTCAAACAGAAGGGTGATTTTTAACAAGTTTTGTGCTTGAGTCTGTAGGATTCGCTCACCTAAAGCACAGTGCTGCTTTTTCTTTTGCATTTGCCTGCCTCCACTCAGTGTAAGCAGGTCTTTAGTTACCGTTCAGCTGACTAGTGTCAATGATAATAACAATACATTTTTATTTTTAGAACGCTCAAATCTAAAGGCAAGTTAGCTCTGCACATGTATGCATGCACACACAAATGTAAGTAACATCTGAACATTTCCAAAGGGCAACAAGTCCTTTTGGAATAGTAATGAATAGAGAAATCATCTTGTGCCCTGCATGAGATAGGTGCATTTCAAGATTTTCCTATATAGCTTCCATGAAAATTGGCCCCTAAGCAAGGGTGTGAGTCATTGATGAATACAGCTCTAAGGCTTCACGCTGTGCAGCAAGAGCTGTAAAAGGCATTAGAGGAACACAGGGGAGGAGGAGGAGAGAGAGAGGGGGTTAGGAGGTTATTAAATAAAACCTAGTAATGGTTTTACATGAACATTTTCTGAACAGTGTTTTGAAAACGTACATCCTAACCCACTGGGCACCATTCAGAGTGCTGACTGCAGTGCCCTCTGTTGGCTGATGCTCAGGGGGCTGTACGGACCCTTGGCCACTGACAGAAAATAAGCTTTTGTCTCTACTTAAAGGGATTTGTTGTTACAACTACCCTAGCAGTCTCTTAGTGAAAACTCAGGTTGTACAAGTAAAATAAATCACCCTATGTTGGTATGGCTTATAGTAATCTTTCAAATTAATATTGCAGCAGAAGGATGTTTTTTTCTCCTCTGTGCCCATAACCGCCACACAAAAGCCCCTGCCCACAGCACTGCACCAGCAAGTCACAGCCTTCACCAGCACACCCATGCAAAGAGTACACAACGGGCCAAAGAGAACCTATTGGTGACAAATTTAAACTGCCTCAAACTTCAGAGGTATTTGATTTTGGCTTATATTTGTCTTTTTTTCCTAAGACCAATGTGTTAAAATTGGTGTCAGTTTGTATCATTCACTAGTTAGCAACAGACCATGTGTAACTGACAACACATCAGTACTGGCTTATGAGCAATTTTCCTTTCTCTGCAGCTGTGTTTCTCCTATCTAAGTCAGGAGATCCAGGTTTCAATAAAGACATCAGATTTTTAGTCAAGACATAAGTCATTATCATGCCAGATGCTCCATCCTTCAAACTTCTGCATGTTCTGATGTGTGGTCCCCTCAATCTCTTTTCCCATTTTTGCTTCTTCCATTGTATTAGCAGTCTTAGTGCACCCATCTGAAAGAAAAGGTACAATGTTGCCCCATTATATCCCATTATCAAACACCCTGCGACTTACAGAGGCAAAGGTTCACATGTGAAATTTATTATAAACAGTGATTAAATGACATTAACTGGCTACACTGGTTTAGTTACAAATAATCCAATAACCCTTTAAATAAGTCTTTTTTCAGTAGATGGCTTAGATGTACAGTCAGCAAAAAAATGTTTTCCTATATTTTAGGTAACAAAAGTATCACTTGCTAGAAAGCAAATCATAATTGAAATCTTTATTTTCACACACATAACCATTTAAGGAGCTTGGGCATAAACCAACAAACATGAAATATTTTTTTTTTAACAGGCACAAGAGGAGCTATAAGTCTTTTAAAGGCTAGAAAGAGCCTACATTTATGTAATTTGAACAAATGGGCACAGTGGTCTACAGAATTAGAAATTCAGTCCAAAAAGAGTGTTTACAGAGGAAAATAGTTTGTCATGTTACAACTACTTTTGTTTCTCTAACAGCTTTGACAATTACACACATAATTTAGAAAAAAAAACCACCCTTCTGTGTGTATACATATATTTAAGAACAGGAATTATATTTTCCCTTTTAACCGAGGAGTTGATAACTGTTGTTGTTAAAAAAGAAAACAACAAAAAAATCCCCTGAAATACACAGACATGCAGCACCATCTGCTGGATTCGCATGTCTGTCAAACATTTATGCAGTTACAGAATATATTACAACAGGCAGAAGGGACAAGCCATACAAACAAAAGCATATCATGGAGATTTGTCAGGATCAGGCAAGAGAAATCGAGGGGTATGGAATTTCCAGGAAAATTGTGAAATACTCCTCTTTACTCCTGTAGCACTTTATACTTTTCAGACACTACATACAAATACTGTACTCACAAAAACATATGAGCAGAACACTTAGGATTACAAAAATTCAGAAGTTTGGTAGGCGTTTTAAATAGCTGCATCAAGATTGATTTTATTTTGTTTCTTGCAGGTATGCATTATGGTACATGATTATAAATTATCATTTCTTCACTGAATGCCTGTCTTGCTTAGCGAATAGGACTGACTGTTCACCTAATAACAAACAACGATCCAGTAATTCGCTTCCTTCTTAGAATGCACTATGTGGCCTCATGTGTTATTTAACACACAAGCTCTGCTCAGATAACACAAGATTATGAGGTGCTCAATGCTGCAATACCACATTGCATTATAGACGTTACTTTAAAATCCCTGCAAAGTGAGTTGCATTTATTTTTCACATACAGTGAGTAAAAGGAGGTTCTCATTTGGGGTAAGGAAGGAAGGGGCCCCCTAATATGTACACGGTGATGTGCCACTGTAGTCTCTGCTGTCTTTCTAGTAGCTTGTAGTGTCTTTGGAATTCAACCTTTTCATTCAGTCAGGTCACCTAACTGCACTCTGCAATACCTAGCTCTTGGCACGCTACCCTCCAGCAGGTCAAAAAGCACAGTACTTAGCAGGCAGCCCTTTCACCTGACACCTTCCAAACAGCTGGAGCTTCTGCCTTGTTATCACACCAATGCATCACCCCTGCACTGATGCCTTTTGTGCTTATCCCCATTTCTGATACAGTGCTGAGAGCTGCTGGTCCTAAGGGTTCATTTTGAAAAGCCAGCTGTCTACACGTGTTAATCTTCTAGAAGTCTCCTCCACATATGCTAGAATCAAGAATACATATATCTTAAGAAGCTTGATTTTTCTGCCTATAGAAATTTCCCTTCTTAACGGCCTTCCATTTTAGCTACCTTTTATGCTCCTGCAGATGACCATCTTTTTCTTGTCCACACTGGTAATGTAGGTCAAATCATTCCACATTCCTCTGGAAGACACTAACGGTACTACTCTGCACATCATTCTCAGCATCAGATGGACATCATCACTGAGCTGCAGACTGTAAAAGCATACAGCAAGGAGATCAAAAGAGGTGACCGGCCATCACAACTTCATACATCCCAGAAGGCAAACAGGAAGGTGACAGGAGGCTGCTTGCTGCCAATTAGTCTCGAGCCACTACATTTTGCTGCCGTTTACCAGGACTGCCAAGCTTGCTTCTTCAAAAATATTGTTCAGTGCATCTTAGAAACATCCACAGCCCACCGTGCCACATAAGACAACTGAGGCAAAAAAGATCTTCCTCATGACCTCTGTATTTGTTTCACAGGTAGCTTGAGGCACCGAACCCTGCACCATTCCTCTGTTTTTAAGAAACTAGGTTGCCTCCTCACATTCTTTTCTTTTTTTCTTTTAATACTTTTAAGAATAACTTGAGACTTTTCTCAGGGTGATGATTGGTGAAGTGACCAACAACTGAAGACCAGCAATAATCTGCACAATACTGCAAGTTGCCATTTTGGTGCATCCTCATCAGGCCTGACTTTCACTGCTCTTCAGCAATCTTTTCTTCTCCGAAAAAATTATTCCATAACACACACAGGTATCTATTTTCTATCTAGGTATTTTCTATCTGAAAAACAGGTATCTAGCAAAATCAACATCTCCTGCTACAGTCAGTGTTGCTACTATGCCATAGGCCCGTGTTGTATAACAAACCTCAGTGCAAACTCCCTCCTCCTCCAAACCACCTCCCAACTATTCGCCAGTGCTTATTGCTGTTTTGCTCAGGCACTTTTTAATCATGCTTTGATTAATTCCTTTAAAGTCTTTTCAGATGTTTCAGCCAGACAACAGGGCAAATAGGCACCAAGAGAGCGTTTCTGCAGCAAGGCTACGCTTCCTGCCGAGGCTGGTCTGCCCGTCCCTGTCTGGGATGGGACCCCATAGCACAGGGTGATTTGCGACCCAGAAGTACAGATGGGTTCAAAAAGGTAACAGCCAAGGTTGTAAAGGGTATGGCATTAGTGTTTATGGTCACCTGAATGCAATCCCTGGCTCAGGAAACCCTCCTGCTTGTCATTAGGCGATAACCCAGAGGCCTGTTCAGAAACCGAACAGGTACCACCCACCCTACACCTATCTGCCATTCGGCGCTGTCGGGAGCGGGTGCGCTACGCTGCCTGGTCCGGCGCCAGGTGCGATGCAGCCGTGGCACAGCCTGGTGCTCGGGCAGGGAGGGCACCGAGGCGCTGGCTCCGACGCCTTCCCCTTCAGCACGGGTACGGCGCCGCCGCGCAGCTCCGGTAACGCCGCGGGCAGCAGCCCAGCTCACGCGCTGGGGCAAGCGCTTACACCGGGCGTTTCCAAGTGCGGTGCGCCCGGGCCGGGCCAGGCCGCTCCCGGGGCCGCGTCGGGGCCAGAGGCCGCCAGCGGCCGGGNTGGCCGGGCGCGGGGCGGCCCCGGGGTCCGCTCGGCCCTCGGGAGAGCGCGGGCGCAGCGGGGCAGTGCCGCGGCCGCTGCGGGTACCTGCGCGGCGGCAAGGGCGTTCTTGCCGCTGCCTTTTCTTCTGCAGCCTCTCCCTTCGCTGCGTCGCAGGAAGGTAGCGCGTACCCCTTGCGTCTGTGGAGTAGTAAGCGCGATGACTGTATGCTTAAGTAGTTGCGGGTAATAAGCGCTCGGCTAAAAGGAGTTACGTGACAATTCTAACTCTCAAATAGCTGCAGAAGATGCAAAAAGAAAAAGTAAACCTGCAGAATGAGTTGACCGACTTTGAAGAGCGTATAGAAGCAATGGCATCGCATTTGAAAAACGTAAGACAAGAGTTCAGCTTCACTCAGGTAAATCCTCTGCCTCTAGCAGATCCGTTTTATCAGACAGACTTGTAATTTGAGTATCTTTCTGCGGCTGGTATCCCCACGCAGTTTGCCAGCTTTGTTAGAGGTTGGTCAGGACTCTTACAGGACACAAAAGTTAAACTATACGTCTTGGCCATACTATGTTACGGGACCATCGCAAGACCGTCCAAGATCGAAGACTAGAAGAAAGCCAAGAAAGATGCGTTTTAGAATTCTTTACCAACAGAGGCTTTTGTAGATGATAAGAAAATATTGGTCAAGGAAAATAAAACATCAATGTAAGAGAAAAACAAATGTATAATCTTTATAATGCTCAAGAGTTAATTGTGAAATGCTAGCGAAAAGTTAATTCGGGGACATGAAAAATGAAGTGAGATGGTTAAGGTGCAAGTCTTCACTTACACTCTGAGTTAATTGGCCAAAATGGGCGGCTGAGATTTCTAAAGAGTCCCAAGTCAAAGCTGCACACCTTTTGGGTAAAATATCCTGGGTGAAAAAGTCTTAAGAAACTTCCCTGCAGCTGAACAACTTATTGGGGTTTTTTTGTGCTGGAGTCAAGTTTTAATCTGCACATAAAGAAAGAGACCGCACATACTAGTCTCTATTTAAGAGAAGCTTCTAGTAAATAGTAGATTTGTTATTATTATACAAGGAAGAAAACCTTGTTAAATCACTTTTGTCAGCTAGATTAGACAATATACAGATACTGCTATAGGCCAGCCTGGTGGTGTTCTGTCTCTGCACAAAATAATAAAATGATTTCTTTTGCTGTGCCTTCTGAGTCTGACGTAAAGCTGCTGGCGATCAGGAGACTCAGATTTTGATTTTGAAAGATGAAGATTCTGAATCTAGGGTAAAATGTCTTTGAATTGAGTTTTTAGGGCTATAAATGGTTGATTTGGGGATATCGGATACAATACAATGGGGACGTGTGTGTGTATATATTAGAAAGCATATATTTAAATACTAAAATCCAAACAATGAAGTTGCACTGAAAATTCCTATATTTACATGACAAAATCATACTGGTTGTACGTAAAAAAAGCTTTTTTGTTGATGTATGCATCTTGTTTATTGTAAAATGCTGAACTGTATTATTCTCTAGTCTCTTTACAAAGCCAGAGAGAATGAAATTGAAACTGAACAACACTTTAAAGCCCTTGCTGAGAGAGAACGTGGACGTCTCAAAAGTGAGATCAGACGACTGGAAGATGAGATAGTTTCCTTAAGAGAAAAGAAAAACAGTCAAGAAGTAAGGTTTAAAATTTTTGTAAAAGAACACCCATATTTACTGCAAGTAGATTTTATCACTTGTCCTCACTTGCATTTACAGAAAGAATAGTAGAAGTCAAGAATAGCTAATTCTAATTAAATCTTATAAACTGTAATAAACGATCTGGGTGTGCTTTTCCCTGTGGAGGTAAGTAGAGTGACACTGAGATTTCTCCTTGCATAGACTGGCCAAGACTTAGCAAATATTAACTAGATATTGAAAGACTGCAGTTCTTAATGCCAGATACTCAGCCACACATCAATATCACCATCTTGTTAATTCTCACAGGTATTTTCTTTGTGGTTTAAAAATTAAATTGTTCATGGCTAGTCTTCTTCCCCACATAAAATAAATATGGGGTGTGATTTAGAGATAAAAAATTTGCTTTACATTAAAAAAATAAAAGTAATCTAATGCTATCTAATTACAGGTGTTTTTCTGTTTCATGGAACGACCTTTTTTTCATTCTACGAATTATTTAAATTATGTTTATTTGGTTTTTATTTGCTCTCTTTCTTCTCATTAAGTCTGTTTGTAATCTCGAGTCTCTCATAATGGGTAGCATGATGAAGATAGCCTTGCTATTCAGTTGGATCCAGATTCTCTCATATTTGCATCAGGAAGTCTCTTCACAGTCACGGGGGCCATCTGTAAACTGATACGCGGGAGAAGGATCTAAGAGCTGGGCCTTAGTGCTTGAGGGAGAAACTTTACCCTGCGATGCCTCAGATCAGTTTATTATGTGGAATAAATATCCCACATATAGATATATCTCGCTAGAGGTTGACTTTTCTGTTTAAAATTATTTGCATTTTAAGTTTGTGGTAACTTACTGTCTTCTTTCTTCTTTAAGACCAGGACATGTATTAGCATTCCTCAAGTATTAATACACAGTTAACAAAAAAGAAAACTAGCAATTCTGTTGAAAACAAGACGTATGTAAACTTGTTACAGTAGCTCGAACTGGTTGTTTCAATTACTATTCAAATAAAATATTAGACGATATAATATTAACCCTTTAATTTATCTCTAACTTTATTAGAATACTATAAATAAAACCACTAGGAAGTTGGAAAACTTAAAACAACAGATGAACTGTGACGAGGAAGTTCTGGAGGGCTGGATAAAGGAATCAAATCGTAAAGATAACGATGCTATCACAATCCAGAAGTACACACAACAAGATGAAGGAAAACTAGGAGTAAGTAGAAATGACAGCAATTTTCAGAAACAAAACAGAGAACCATTTTAGCATTTGAAGACTTTGTTGTGTTATCAAATCAGTAAAATGGAGACAAGATTTTGTATAAAACAGTGCTTTTAAACTGGTTTCCGCTTAGCGCAACAGTGCAATCCCATATGAAGTTCATTTTAAAGGTCAGAGAGAACAGGTGTTACAAAAGGTGAAAGGCCTAATTGAGGACATTAATTAGTTTGTTCATCTGGGTAAAATCTGAATTTTTCTGAGAAAGTGCACAAATGGATAATAAAGTCTAGAAAACACTACCACTGAATTAAGAGAGGAGTTTGTTCAAAAATGCATGCCGAATATGGACAAACAGTGTAGATTTTCCCATTAGAACTGAGTTTGTTAATATTACTGAGAACAAAGTACAGCTATTTCAGTAAAGCTGCCTAGAATAATGAAAGACAGTATAAGTAGACACTCCAGTCACAAGTTCAGACTTTATAAGGGTAGTTCTCAAGTGTAATAATTTAGAGATAAGTATCCCTGGTTAATATTATTCTGAGCCTTTAAATACAGGAAGGGGAAAATTTATTCTACTCATTAAATACCCAACCCAAAAACTTGAGCTTACACAGTCTTACTGATATCATTTATGTTAGCGAGTCACACATAGTAGGAAGAATAAAGTGAAATAGCAGGTGCTGATAACACCTCGTACACATTTATAAATGGTGGAGGGTTGCTTTGGCCTAGCTCCAATCTGGTCCCAAGGGCTGACAAGAGATTATGGCTTCTTGTATGATGAAAAATTTGGGAGGCTAGATTCTCAGGTTTTTTCTTCTCTAAAATACAATAAAACTGGAACCTCAGTAATTTCACCCCTAATTATAGCAGAGCTTTAAGAATTTATAAGACACTATATACTTGTTTTCAAATACATTAAATTTTCATATCCTTGCATTTTAGGCATTAACCCTTCAAGTAGAAAAGTTGACCATGCAAGCAAATCAGAAGCGCAGAGCTCTTGATAATGAGCTTACAGAAACCATAACAGCTCAGGTTTGTGCTTAAGGTTCTTGAAGATATCTTGTTATATATGAAACTTTTAAAAATCAGAAATCATGGGAGTGCTTTCTTTTAAACAGATAGAGCTTGACAAGACAGCTGAAGATTTTCGCAGAGTTCATCAGGAAAGGCAAGAAGTCATCAGGCAGTGGGAGAATGCAATACAACAGATGCAGAAGAGAGATCAACAGATTGATCATTGTGCTTTGGTAAAACTGCTGTAACTGATCCATATCAGTCTATCGGCCTACTTTTGTATTTATGATATTGATAGGAATTTTGCCAGTCGCACATAGAATGATTTGGTCTTTTAGATGGTCAGTGTTCTCTTTGTGTTTACCTCTGTATTTTAGTAAGGTGTTTCAAAGTTCAGGTATTACTGAAATAGAATTTATTTTGAAAGCATTATCTCTCGGTGTAAGTAATGGTGCTTTGCTTGATACTATGCAAAGTTTAATTTTCAGTCTCAAAGTCATTGGAAAAGGCAAAGCATGCCAGTTTCAGTATTTTCTTTTCTGTGATCTAAGAATCTAAGAAGCAACAAGATGGTGTGTTATTTCTGGGGTTGTTCAGTCTGGAGAAGAGGAGGCTCAGGGGAGACCTTATCGCTCCCTACAACTTCCTAAAGGGAGGATGTAGTGAGCAGGGTGTTGGTCTCTTTGCCCAAGTAACTAGCAATAAGAGGAGAGGTAATGGCCTCAAGTTGTGCCAGTGGAGGTTTAGGTTGTATATTAGGAAAAATTTTTTTACTGAAAGAGTGGTGAGACATTGGAACAGGCTGCCCAGGGAGGGGGTGGAGTCCCCATCCCTGGAGGTATTAAAAAAAAGTGTAGACGTGGCACTTTGAGACATGGTTTAGTAGACATGGTGGTGTTGGGTTGGCGGTTGGACTAGATGATCTCAGAGGTCATTTCCAACCTTAATGATTCTCTGATTCTTGGAGTGTAAGGACAGTCAGCTGCAAGGAGGCAATTCTGTGTCTGGGATGCAATATAAAAGAAAAAAACGAAACACGTATTATTGCAGGAATTAGCATTGCTACCTCTGTGGACAAATGCATGACTAACATTTATGTCAGAATTATGATAAATAATCACATTCAGGTTAAAAACTGGTCCTTAAGTACGTTCTGCAAATGGAGAGGAGCAACAGCATTCTTCGAATCCAAATAAGATCCTGTTAGGCATTATGAGTCAGTATTAATTTTTAGAAGATATAGTCTTAATTGGTTTTGTCAGTGTCTTATCCACAGCTGGTACTGTGGCAAGAGGTACAGATAAAGTATATTTTGCCCTGACTTTGTCAGAAGAAGGGTGAACTCCTCGGAAAGTTCTGCAGGGCAACAGAAGAGATGCACCAGAAAAAGCCAGAAGGATCAGTGTAGAGAAAAATTTTATAAATGTGGATTCTGATGTAACAATGGCACTTTTTTTTTTTTTTT
>VZTL01000778.1:17873-35426 GCA_013400535.1 Scopus umbretta
ACATGTACAGGAAGGCTCTACCTAAATCCTTAGCTCTGCTAGTATGATATTTTTCTGCTGAAAGAATATCAGCTTTATGTTGTCCATATGGGTATGAGGTATATATACCCTGAGCAGAAACATGGTTTAAACAGGCTTAAGATGTAACACTAAAAAAAATGTAATAATAGAAAATGACAGACCAGAAGAAATGCTATCAAATAGAAAATACAATGGTCCAATTTAGCTGAAATATTTTGGATTTCATTTGATTTCATAGTATTTCAGGTAGAAGATTCCTGCAAAGAACAAACAACAAACAGATATTAAAAAAACCCCCAAAACAACAAAAACCCAGCTCTGGCCAATCTTCCATATATGAGTAGTCCATAGAATAGTCCTGCTAATACTTTTATAAACAGATTTTTTCCTTTTTTTTTTTTTTTTAACATTAGTACAGTAACAGTATAGTTTTTCCCAGTAGCTAATCTTTTAGTTAACCTTTCAAAATACACAATTTTCACTGAATATCTATAAACCTGTCAGCTGAAGTAAGCATCACTACTGTTGGTAATCTTCCTTTTGCATTTCCTCCAGTTCAAGTCTACCTGAAGTTTTGTTCACGTAGCTCTTTTTTTTTGTCTATTCAATCAAAATTATTTTTATTTCATATGAGTTTATAGTGTCATGGTTTTTTGAAATTATTGAAATATTTTGGAAGTTTCCAATCCAAAACAATTGTAGTATTTGGTGTTGTGATGCATTAGTGTAGTGGAATAAAGTAATTTGAGACCAATGCGATAACAGGGCTGTCTCATGCCAAATGATTGTCTTAACAGCAATCTATCTTCTGGTTGTACCCTTTCTTAGTCTAACACATCTTAACTAATGCAAGCAAATCTAAAATGTTTTTATTCTTATAGCTAATAACAGAGATAAAACAGGATATCAGAAAGAAAGAAACTCTGCTGAAAGAGAAGACTTCCTTTTTGGTAAATGAAACTCTTAATAATATGGAATATGAAAAGAAAATTTCTTTGGCTGAACGGGAAGCTACCAGCCTCCGAAACGAGTATCAAACTCAGGATACTTACAGAGCTCAGCTGCAGGATGAGGTAAGGATGACCAAACAGTTCAGAAAATAGACTGAAACTATAACTTCTAACTATAACTTTTGACTAGACGGAGGAAATACAGGGATAGCATTTGCTTTTCTCTGTTTTTATACTAGACTCTTAATAATTGAACAAAATGTCTGCCCTTCTCAGTCTACTCTTGACTATTGGGATCTGAACTCCCAACTTCATCCTTTCATTGATAGTGGTGAAGAGATTAGCTTGTATTCTCTGTTGGGTTGGTATAAAAGGGATGAATTTTCTCTTAAATGGTGTAATGCTGTTAGATGCTTCAGAAGGAGGTGTGTCATGCCTTTAGCATACGTAGACTGCAGAATTATATAAAGATGAGAGAAATCTCTTCCAGATTCCAAACAATTCCTATCCTGTGCTCTCAGAAGTGAGTGTTGATGGCCCTTGTAGTCAGGTTAAAATTCTTGGGGGGGGGAGGTGGGGAACCCAAACACTTTCATGTGGCTTTTTCAAGAGGCAGTAGGGTAGGGCTGTTTGATGCTGTCCGTGCTTACTCTGTTACTTGTATTTAATCTGCACTTAAAGCTAGGAATGAGCTCCACTGCTTAATTACTTAAATGCCTGTAGAAGTATTTCTAAGAGGTAATTGAAGTCTCGTGGCGCTGTTGAGAAGGGATACATTTGTATTACCCGAGTAATTTTTCTCTTAACTAGAAGATGGTAATGCTGGGATACTCAGCAAGCTTGGTGATTTTTTAAAAAAAAAAACAAAACCAAACCCAAACAAACCTGCATCTGCTGTTGTCTTAATTTTGGATAGCTTTTCTGTAGCAGGTGGTTCATAAACTGATATCCTAATTAAACTGTAGGTAGCTCAAACAAGGTGTAGGCTATTAGATTACCCTATAATCCGTGCAAACTTGAGGGTTCACAGAATTGGTAGGTTTTCATCTCTAAGCTGTGAGATTCTTGCCTGATGTTTTTCACAATTAATACTACATAATGTGATAATGAGAACAGTCTCCCATTATTAGGTGTTAGAACATCTGTGGCATGCAAGTGAGAAACAAGGAAGGAAACAGACTTACAGTTCAACTGACAACTTGTGACCTCCCAGTCTCTCATTCTGGTACAGAGAGAGATCTGCTTTATATATACCCTTGAACAGGTTTCTTCACCTGTGAAAGTGATGAGAATTACACTTACACTGTTAAGTGATACTTTGAAGACTAATGAGCTACTGATTGTAAAGTATTCCTATCCTGTTTAATGACTGCTGTCATGTATTTTTTACCAAATTAAATTTCTGTGTATTTTTGTCACAGTGTTCTCTTAACCAAAATAACTTTATGGACCCAACAAAGTTTGAATTAGAAATATTTAGTAGATACGTAAGGTTATCCATGTTCACAAAGAACCTCATCAAGGTCAGCTGTGCTCTATAAAACCATGGTTCCACTTATACAGATGCTGTTGGACAAGAATTATAGCCCACAGCACCTTCATAATTCACTCTGTATTCCAATTAAGTATTTTGTCCCAGTATTCAGATTATGTAGTCTATTGAGTTTACTAGCTGTGTGATTTACAGCACCTCCGAATTTGCAGCACTTCTCATTTGGAAAACACTGTTAAAAAGAAACAGAATACCTTCCAATAAATAGGTCCCTTACAATTTTAACTATCCTAACATGTACCGAGGTAAATAAGAACTCAGTTACTCCATTTTGTAATTTATTAGCTGGATGCTTTGAAATCCATTGTGGACAGAACTGCTTCTGATCTAGAGTCTTTGAGAACACAAGTAACCAATCTGAAGAAAGAAATTCAGAAAAAACAAGCCAGGTAAGAAACAGACCTTTAAAAATATAATTTATAAGGATTAGTAATATAATCAAGTCCTTGAGCTGGCAAAGAAACTTAAATAATGCTGATGATTAAAGCCTCCAACGTTTTGGTTCCTTCATGTCCTGCATAGTTTCTGGCACTGGGCAATTTAGGAAATACTCCTGGTAATCCTTGTTTTTAAAGGGTGTGAAAAAATGAGTCAGGGCCTCGGTTATCATAGGTTCATGTTTAGCCTGCTTTATTAGGCAACTGCTCAGTAAGGTATGCTGCTTGGTTTTGGCAGTGGCGTATATGCAACATGCATTTAACTTGTTAAATCATGTAATTTTGTTTAGATTAAGCTTTCTTAAAGAACAAAATGCAAGTCTTTCCCATAAGCTGAAGCTTGTGACTGAGGAGATGCTCAGTTCAGAAGACAAAGCTTTGAGGATGGAAGAAATACTAAAAGAAGAAGAAAAAATTGTTAAGGTAAAATGTCTTTCATGCTTTTTGCAGATTCATTTGCATCGGCAAGTTCTATCTAGAACAAACACGGATTCAAATGGAAGGCAAGTATTAGTATGACATATAGCCGCTTCATCAAACGATGAAGTAACGTGCGTGTAGATACGTCTGTACCTGTGCTGGGAAAACTCTGGAGGAAAGTAAGTGGTCCTAGTAATTCAGAAGATGGTGTCCCCATATATTACCATAGGATCCTGGAACTGTCGTTGTACAGATCAGATATAAAAGCAGTATTCTGACTGCATCAGTGTACTGAACAGGGCATTGACCTCAGGCATCAGCTAAAAGCTACTTAGTTCTTCTTGGCTAGATGGAAATAAAAGTTATTTACTGGAACGTGGCAAACTTTATTATAAAAGTATAGTACTGTTTTGCTTCTGCTTTGTAACAATACTGAAAAAAATTCAGAATTTTGTATTTTGCTTAGCTCTTCTGGGAGTTTCTATCTCTAAACATTCTGGTTTATGGGCTGCCGAGGAGCAAGAGTCCTTGCACTTCTATCAGTTTCTCATCGATAAGGTTGTTAAAGAGTGAGAATCTTGTCAGGATGACTTTTCAGTAACATTACCACCGAAAACTTCTTGGCTTTAGTAAAACACCACCAAAACTTATAAACCTGCAAAGAGCTACGATTTTGGCAAACAGGGATTAAAAAAGGGTTTGAAATCTTTTATTCAGATTTGGCTGGCCTAGACTCCTCTTCATTATTTTAATTCTACTTCATGATATTCTGACACATCTAATTTATTGTGGACTATTAAATAATCACTGGCTCGCTTTAGATTTCATTTTCATGATGAATAAAGATTTTGATCTGGGAAGTGGCATGTACAAGCTTTAATATGGTGACTATTTTTTAACATGTTTAATAATACTTTACTTTAAATTCAAAACCCACATCTTATGTTGCAAATTAAGTATGGGAATAAAAATACCCTAATTCATTATCATCTGATCAACTGCACAGGGCTTTTGAATAAATGCAACGTTGTAATGCTATCATCTGAACTTTCCTGCATTTCAGAAAATGTTTCTACTGTTTTGTCATTTTGCTACTCTTAAAGTATTTTACTACTTAGCTTCTGACTGAACTTGATTTTTTTTTTTTTAACATTTTACTGGACAATTGAGTATTGGATATGCTGAGGCTTGCTTTATTGTAAAATGACCAGGTTAAAGTAATGTGACAGCAAGTGTTCCCACACAAGTGACAACAAAGCTGTATCTGTGTGTACCAGTGTATACTCCCCCCACCTTTTCTGTTTCCTGTAGCACGTATGTGAAGTAATCCCTTGCAGTAGACTGAGTGTCATTTTTGAACTTCCTAACTCCACAGGCATTAACTGTACATTTTAAATATACATACAGAAACTAGAGAGGGCATGTCTGTCTTTTGTAGTTTCTTAAATTACAGGCCTTACATACTGTTTTGGTTTTTCAGATAATATGGAAACAAGTTGTAATGATACGACTTTTCCTCAAAATGAAAACCTTATTTGCTTCCCCTTAAGACTGTTACCAGGGTGGCTAAACCATGAGCAGGGTTTCTTTACTTGCATTCGTGGCGGATAACCTAAGGTGACGCTGAGCTTGGCAGCTCCACAGCTTCAGGGTAATATTTTAACTAGGATGAACTGTTCTTGAACAATGTCTGCAATGTATTAGTCAGAAGCATGCTTTCCATCACCATTAGACACACATGGCTATTTGCTGCATCTGTTAATTTACTGTGAAGAGATATTTACAGGAACAATGTGGATGAAATGTCACCATTTTGCGCTTTAGTTATGTGATACTTCTTCCTCTTCATTCTGTGGCAAAGCACTGTTGCACAGTGAAGCTTACTGAATGTCTTATCTTTATTGACAACATCACTTAAAGGGAAACAATTTCTATTAAATAAATTAATTTAGATATGCAAGAAAGACTATGAAATGAAGGTCAAATCATGATCCGGTTCTGGTAGGCAAATTCATCATTGCTGCTAGCTTCAGAAATACAGCTCAGAATTGGGCACATGCATAAAAACAGTTTACTTCTGAAATTAAATTCCTTTGTTCAGGCATGATCCAAAGCCCACTGACATCAGTGTAAAATGCTACAGGTTACAATGATTTTGTGTTAAACTTACACCTGCTTCTTACTTCTGGAGTTTTGGATTTAGAATTGCACTTAGAGCAAAAATCTGTTTGGTAGAATGTAATTATGAACTCTTAGAGAAGGAGTTAAGTCACCTTTCACCATTATTAAAGCCAGTAAGCTGGTTTACAAGCAAACTTCACAACGTAGACATGTAAAATCAAGAATAAGCCCATTTTTCATCATTGTAGAAAAGTGAATTCTAAGGTGTTTTGCTATATTAATTTAAATGTGCATCTTCAAACTCTGTACTAGGCTTCAGCTAAAGGCAAATGAGTCTTCTGGAACAGGATTGCGATGCCACATTGCTCATTTTAGAGCTGTACCTTACAGGAAACTAGTATGCTGAATGGCCTGAGCTTTGGAAGGTCTTTGGTTATTTGGGTGGCATGGTGGAAGGAGGGAGGGAAAGAACAAAGTCATCTTCCTTGTTAGGGTTATGAAAAGGAAAGAATCTCAATTTTGTTTTCAGTACATTTCAGGTTCCCTGAAATATTCAGCACTGTCTTACCATAACAGACCCCACTAAAACCTCATTTCCTGCTGCACTGATTTACATGTTAATGGAAACTTACCTCTGAGAATAAGGAAGTGATTTTAAAAAGTGTAATTAATTCTTCAGACAAAATTATTTGAACTTACATAAACACACATATATACATACATGTGCATACACACAGAGTGACAAGTTTTAATAAACCATTGAAAAGCTTTGTATTATATTTCTCCAATTACTCTCCAAATACTGGAATTGGTAAGGAGGGCTTTTTTGAAAGGATAACGGGAATTTCATTTTCTGAAAGGCTGAAAAGAGCAGCATTCCTATAATGGGGGGAGGGAAGGCCGTGTAATAGTAGGGTTAAAAAAAAAAAAAAGTTTAAAAAAAAAATATTAAGAAATCACTTTCTCTTTAAGTCAAAGACTTTTCTTGCCAACTATTTAAGACCTATGAAGTTCTGTGTTCATATTAATGGATATAGTATTGAAATTTTTAAACCTTCCTATACATGATTAATAAAGGCAAATAATTCCTCAGAAATTACTTCTTATGTGGTTAATTATTTCTTACTTCTTAATGACTAATTTGTCACCAGGAAAAAGAAACAGAAATGGACCAGTTAAAAGAACTACTTTTCAAGAAGACTCAAGAGTTAAAGGTGGAGGAGGATAAGGAGAAGTGTGTTCTAGCAGAAATTGAGGGAAGTCGAACATCACTTAAAAATCTTAAGAGTCGACTGCACAGACTTGATGCAGATGCATTAAAACAACAAGAACTAATATATAACCAGGTAAAATATTAATGTACTTTCATACTATCATTGTTTCTTGGGTCTACTGAGAGTAAATTGCTTGAGTTCTGTAATCTTTGTCAACATCTTACTATTTTGGAAATACCATGCAGTATAATTTGAAGTCTGCATTTATTTCTGTCTCTAGATGTATGGATAAAATTGAAGTAACTGAAACTTGCTATAGTATTACCTACATTATGTACTTGTGTATTTCATTATTTTTTTGATCTGCTGCTTTTCCCACTAATTTCTCAAATCAGTTCTTTACTTTGATCCCTCTGAAACACAGACACCTCAGGGTAAATTTTTAAAGCAATACAAGAGGTACATGCCAAAATCCTGTTATTTACTAATTGGATTTTGTGCATATTTCCTATGCACCACTTTGAAAATTTGCTCTTTTATCAGTATCCACTGGTAACAGCAAGATGGCAACTCCAGTGTAAGCCTCCCTACAGCAGACGCTGCTGAGTATGCTTTGTTGCTCTTCTAGAAGATTACTTCTAAATCATCACTGCACATCAGTCATCTAAGAATATTTTGCTAATGAAGTCTATAAGCCATAAATTATTATAAAACAATAGCTTAGTTGGGTGACTGTCCTAAAGCCAACACTTAGATCCAAGTTTATATCCAGTGTTTTAGCTTTATAGGAAGGCTATAATTTCTTATCTCAGACTACTAATTCTCTTAAAAATTATTTTAACAGGATTTTTATATTCAGCAAGTACAGAGGCGGCTGTCACGGTTAGAAGGAGAGGTTAATGCAGATGAAAAACAAGTTTTGGAAGCAAAAGTTGCTGAACTTAAGAAAACCTTAGAAGAAAAGAAAAATGTGTATGATATTTTACATGTGCAGCACAAGAAACTTCAGGTAACTTCCTTAAAACATCAGGTTGACTGTGTAACATCCAGAAACCTCAGTGAAGTAAGTAGATTGGGTCTTATTAATTAATAACTTGGTATTAGATTAAAAGATATCTAAACTTTGTGTAACCTGTGCGGAGAACTACATACATTCCCTATCCCTATACCTTCCAGAAAAATGGGTCCTTACTGCACAACTGAGGCACCTTAGCAGGAAGACAAACATTGAAACATTGAAAGGCAAGCTTAGCTTTCATGTCAAGATGTGACTGACTACTTGCAAATGTCTGAATTTATCGTTAGGACTGTGTAGAAATAGGATAGGAGAATGTTATTCTGTGGTGCTACTACTTGCTTTTGTATTTTTCATAAACTGTGCTTACAGCACAGTTGCATTTAGAATGGTATGAAGCAAAATTACTGAATTGAAGGTACTGTATTTGTTAGTTGAACCCCATCCTCGTATGTAATTCAAAAGTACTATTTTTCTGTCTTTATTCCTATGTGAGAATTTTGCACATACATGCTCGTTCCCTGGTTTTCCACTACCCAGTGACCATCACCAATTCTCTAAAAAACCCACTTACGTTTCTTGTAGATATGAACCAGTTATCCTGTAGCCAACGTAATCAACAAATACATTTTTTATAAAAAGAAATAATGATCAGCTACATTTTAGCACATTTTGAAACCTCTTTTCAAACCAAAACCATACGAAGATGAAAGGTTTTCAATATGTTGTGGTTTAACCCCANTAAAACATCACAACTGGTTTCTCGAAGTGATAGTTAAGAAAAAATTTGATCAATTTAGTGAGGGAAAGAAACTGCTTCTAGGAGAGCCCTTTAACTGGAGATCTATGCAATAACAAGGTCTAATGGTGGGCAACTGGTACCCACACTTCAGTTTTGAGGAGATGCAAAATTTGAGCCACTGAAACACGCTTCCAGGAACTTATTCATACTCTGGAGTATTACCAAAGACAGATGGTTTTATGAAGATGAGCTATGAATATCACAGTTATGGTCAGACACACCAGGAGGTTGTTTTTTTTATCTAGACCAAAACACATGATTATATTAGAATTGCCTTATTGGCTGAAAGATCTATATTGTATAAAAAACAGTTACTACACTCCAAATAAAACAAGCAATGACATTAACATTGCAACAGCACTCTGCATGAGGACTGCAATGCTCTAGGCCCTGTTTGCAAAGCAGCATATGGACACAAGATGATGATGGTTCCTGGTTCCAGGACTTAAAAATATCTCATTTTAATTTTAACTGGTAGCTTAAGCTGCAAACTACATTCACTGAAATAAATTAAACAGAACTTTATTTTGTGGAAACAGAGTGATGTCCACTTCATCAAGAGAGCAATGGATAAGACAGGAGAAGAAACAAGTAGTATGAAGATCAAGATAAATGAACTAAATCTTTTCAATGAGAGATCAGATCAGGAGTTAAAAAAAGCTAAAGCTACTAAGCAGGTACAGTATTATTTTGTAGCTTTACTAATGCAGGATATGTTTGTTTTCTAAAACACATCAACTCATGACTTGATCTGAAGACTCTTGTCTGCCTCCTGCAGTGCTACATCATTATATTCGTAAGAACCCCCTTTGTAGTTTTTTGACTTACACCTTCCTTCCCAAACTGTGAAGTCACTTTCATCACTATTATCTTACTAGGTGAAGTGTTGCTTCCCCTGTGTATGCAGCATAAAGTTTCTTTGGGTCATCAATTTAATGACATGTTACTTATAGCACAATAGCCACCTGGTCAGTGGGTTTTCTTCTGAGAAATGATTGCCTTTAAAATAGAAAATGTATTTACTGTTCAAGGATACCTTTACCTAGTACTGAATTTTTATTCTCAATCTAGAACATGCTTTCTTATTTTGAGACCTTTTTGGCACTTATCAGGAGATGATGGTCGAAGATAATCTCTTAAAACTAGAACTGAACCGTCTTCAAGATACCCTGTATAACAAGACAGATAAAGTTCTAACACTGGAAAAACAAAAACTGGAGTTAAAGAAAGCCATAGCAGAAAGAACTGAGGAAATTAAGATTCATAAGGCAACGCTAGATTCCCAGATAAGACTTGTGGATCAGGAACGGCAACGTGTAAGGTAACTATTCTTGTATAAATTAAACTTGTAATTTTTATTGAGTATATTTTACATGGGGACTTACTGAAAAAGAGAAGCATTTTACCCAGTTTCACCAGTTGAAGAAATTGAGGATGAACTACATCTTGCTCGAAGTTATATACTGAGACAGCTGAGGCTAGCAAGAGATCCCTTCTCTGGAATCCAGCCTACAGCTTTAACAACTTGGTGAACAAGAGATTTCTGTTTATTCTGTTATTGATGATCCTCTACAGAACTGAGAGGAAACCTCTGTTGCAGACATCTTTTTAAAGTAAATGTCACGTGCATTTTTTTAAAAATAATCGGGCAATGGGAAATCGGTGTGTCTGGAGGTATGACAAAATATTTAAAACAGAAAAGTTGCTTTTAAAGAAGGTTTACTCCTAACTGCTTGATAAAACTGATTTCTTTGACTTGTAGAGTGAGGCGGTTTGGTGTTTTTGTCTTTTTAACAAATGAGCTGTCAGTTACGTGTCCTCCATAACAAAATCAAATGTTCTGAATTATGTACGTACCCTCTTGTAAAGTAACCGTGTATGAAATTACTTTTTACCTTCTGTAGTAATCAGTGCAAAGTATCTGGGACAGTTTTAGCTCTGAAGTCCCAATATCTATATCCAGCCAAAAATCAACACTTCAGCAGCTGAACTGCTGAAATCTGGCAGGCTTTTTATTCACTCCTCTGCTAACCACACCCCACACAATAAGAAATTAGAGTGATTTAGTGTGACTAAAGCTTAACTGCTCACCCAGAGTGCACACTGTGTGGCTTTTTTCCTTTGATAATTACACAGCTAATTGATACTTCCATGTAATTTGATTTGGGGTTGTTGCTTATGCTCATCTAGTAGTGGCAATATTAAGATAATATCAGCAGGAGGCAGCTTCTGCAGCTGTAGGACTTAAATGCCAAACCTGTAAAAATTTTTGGGAAGGACTGTGGCACAGCCTCCCAGGATGCAGTGATCTGAAATATGAAAATAAATGGA
Source organism: Scopus umbretta (assembly GCA_013400535.1). Classification (NCBI taxonomy): domain Eukaryota; kingdom Metazoa; phylum Chordata; class Aves; order Pelecaniformes; family Scopidae; genus Scopus; species Scopus umbretta. Next base: position 28,737 of record VZTL01000778.1, read on the forward strand.
CTCAGTTTAGAACTGCAAGAGAAGTGTAGGTAACCAGGAGAACAGATGACTGCGGCTGGGAGAACACCGAAAGCAACAAAAACCAGCAGCAGCACAACTGCTGCCCTGCCTGCCTCCTAGTATGTGGGCAGACTGCTGGAGTAACACCAGTAATTGAAACTGCTAGAACAAGGACTGCCCACAAAATGTTACCAGACAAGCACTTTCTCAACGCATTCTTTTTTTTTTTTTTTTTTCCTCAAAATAAATCAGTGCTGAATTTCAAGATCGCCTAAATAAAATTGATAAACTGAGATGCAGGTATGAAATTCTTACCGTTGTCATGATGCCACCTGAAGGAGAAGAGGATAAAACTCATACCTACTATGTAATTAAGGTATTTTGTTAACATAATTCATTATAACTCAAGTATTTAAGCTATAGATTTCCCTGGGCTCTATTCAAGTAACTAAGACAATCTCCTTGCCTACTGCTTACTTTCAGTCTAATTGTTTTACATTATCTGACACCATTGGTTATTTAAATGATACAGCAATTTCACAAGAATCTGTGTGATCAGTCCTAATGTCAGTGGAACCTTAATTTTGAGCAGTTTGAAATTTCACTTCAGTGCTCGTTAATTTACAAAGACACAAGAAGTACTGGTCACATGGTAATCTGCTATAAACTGAAAACAAGTTTATCAGTCTCACATGACCTTAAATTCTTCTACCCCTCAGAGTTATTTTTAGGTATTTATTTCACCATATGGTGTTTAAACCTTTAAGAATGTCCACTTTCCCTTTTTGCATACTTCAGCTTTTCATTGGCGGGGGGAAGGAATCAGTCTTTATCCATAATGCAATACCCTGATTCTGGAACAAAAATTAGTATTTTTTATCTCCACAAATTCTCCGATTTCCTCTTAAAGCAAAATGCTTCTAGCTGTGATCTTGGCTCTGAAGTCCATCTTTTTCTCATTCTGAAGTGTTAAATTTCTTAATGATGGTATTTCTGCTACTGTGAGATCCAGCACAGCAGAAGACCCTCAGTAAAACCCTTGCGGTCACTGTGGGTGTATACCCTCTACAGCTATGGAGATTTTGCACTGTATGGGATTTTCTGAGGGGCTATAGAATACACATCCCTCACCAGCTGGGCTGTGTTTCTTCAATCTCACTGATCAGATGAATGAAGACTTTCAAATGAGTAATACCCAGACAAACTGGATGACTTTTAACACACTCTCGGTAGTTTTGTGTGATGTACGATCTCAACTCTCACTTGGATTTTGTGGGTAAAGGAAACCGGCGTGAAGTGTGTGCTGCGGTTCACCACACAGAAACTGCTTTGTTTGCAACATGGATACTGCAAATTAGGACTTCGTGAGCTTAGATGGAAAGGCTGATACCTATAATGAAATACACATGGATGAAATACCTCAAAGAACTTCCAGTACTGTCAATAGCTACTCCCTCCAGGCACCTAGTAACTCAGATCTCAGTTCAAGCCTGGCAACTCAGATAAAATCCTAGTGTAGATACAGGGCTTAACCCCTAAATATTGCCGGTACTTTTTCTGTAAAATTGTCCTAGTATTTTTAGTATGAGTGCAGTCACCTAAGATGCCAGTTTTATTTTCAGGCTGCACAGGAAAAGGAAGCACTTCAACGTGAAGGTGATGCTTTAGATGCAAAGATCTGCAAAGCGGAAAAAGAAATTGTAGCTCTGGAAAACACATTGTGTGTAATTGATAACTGCAACAGCAATTATCGAAACTCTTTCAAGGAAGTCACTGAAACAAGTATGTAAAATAGAAATTGCTGAGAGCGTTATGGATGACGGTAAAACTCAGGTATATAGTGGGGAAATTCCATGGCACAAAAGAATGAATCACAGAGACTAAACCGATAGTAGCAAAATGGAGCATAATTCACATGCTACTGTGAATAGTTCAGCAGAATAAGCAGCAAGGTGTAATTAACTAATTTTACATTGTTACATCCAATTTATGTGAAAACCTCTAAGCCTGTATAAATTTTGTGGATAGTCACAAGTAGGAACATTCAGAAGAGGCAAAGCGTTAACAACAATTACTGGGGGGAAAAAGTCCCTACTGGGAGAAAGGAGCACCCACTGACGTGCCCAGGTCTAGCAGAGTACAAAAAGCACCGCTTTCTCTGTACTGCTGCACAGCACACAGCTACCACGTGAAGTTACAGAAGCAGAAGGGGCTGTGCCACCGCTGGCCGCCTTGTGGTAGGCTGAGCCAGCTGGAACAAAACCCTACCCCGCACAGCTATACAGGCAGCCTGGGGAGACGTACTCTGGTGATGAAGACCAACCTCTTAGCTGCACCATCATTATCTCCGATTTTCACATGGGAGGGGAAAAAAAAAGTAGTAATCTGTCATCTGGGAAAATGATGAGGAAGAGTAAAACTTAAACTGCATGATTTTAGTGCATTGGAAATGCCTCAATTCTGGAAAATATCTTCATCTGTTGTTTCTGTTGCCACTTAGATTTCATAAGCTTGCTTTCCCCTTCAGTGGAGAGCTTCTGTTGTTTAGCTTTTGTCTTTGTTTAGTTTATAGAAAGCATCACCATGAGAAATAACATAAACTTAAGTCTACAAAATAATGAAATATTTAACTTTTGTGCCCTCTGCTGGCTCTGGAAACACTAGCTCTTAAATCATTCTCACATGAAGCTAGTTACTTTTTTGCAGTGATTTGGAATTAATGGCAGAGTATTTAAAAAACAACCCTTAAACCTTGAGGTCTCTGTAATACTCCCAACACTAATACAGTAATACTCTGTGATGCAGTTACTTTAAAGTGCAACTTATTTTAAAGTGAAAATTGAGTTGTATACACTGCTTGTCCAGCATTAATGCTGCCTCATTATTTGGGATCACAGGCGAGGAGTATGAGGAAAAATTGAAACTAGAGGAGGAGAAAAGGGCTGCTGACGAAAAATACAGATACAAACGAAGACAGATCAAGGAACTTCAGGAAAATCTCCAGGTAAAATACAAGCAAAAGTTCTGGTCAGACAAGGCTGCAGCATGTAGCTAAAGCCATGCAAGCCACCCTAATGCCAGAACAGGAAATTCTGGGACAAATTTTTGCCCATTCTTTTATATCCTATGTTTTGTAAGAATGGATATGACGTTTTAGAAGGCTCTACCTCTCCTTTCAAAAGCTGAGTGCTTATTTGAATTTTCTTGAATCATAATGAAACCTCAGGCTCTTTAGTCACATACAGCTAGAAGTTTCAAAATCCCAGATGCACACTGACAGATGCTCTGTTCTTGCATCCAAGAAAGCAGCTGTGGTTTTGTCCGCTATATTGTATCATCCTGTCTACTACTGCAGAGATTAAAATCCACACATCTTGCATCCTCTGGCATCTAGGTCCCAGGATTTTTCTAGGGGAATATATTCTGTTTTATTAGCATTTGGGTGCTGCGGTTTAAACAGTATTAATTTAGCTTAAGAAAGCTAGCTGACTCTTAACTTAGCAGGTTGAGCACTAAATGCAGGCAAAGGATAGTTTGTGTTCAGGCTCCACATCAAGGACTTACTCTTGGTTCCCCTTGTTATCAAAAAGTCTGCTTGGCCCTTAAAAAGAAGAACACATAACGTCAATGTATAACATTTTAGTTAACATTTTCTTAGGCAGAAGAAATCAAAGGCACCATGTTATATCCTACACGATTCTTCCAAGCTGTAAGCCACTGGCTACAGGTCAACAAATATTCCTATTGCTTATTCTACCACCATAGGACATAAAACTTACTTAAGAAATAAAATCTCTGAAATTAGAGGGACATATATCTTCATCAGGGAGTAAGTTCTAGGATATAATGAGGTGTTAAGGCATACCCTTTCCTGCCTTTTTATTTATTTTTTTAAAAAACAAACAGAGCCACCCTTACAGAGCTGATTTCATTCATTCTAGTCAAAGGTATCTATCTTTTCCCACAGGAAACAATGTCATTTTTCTTAGGATAGGTTGCTCTGGTAAGTTGGTACTGTGCCTGGTAAATTGGCTATAGACACTGCTCAGAGGCACATCTGCAAGTACACACTTACAACTTCAGTAATAGTACCTTTCAAGTAATTTTTTTAAAGATATGTAAATTACCTGGTGGCCTCTTTATCCAGGTATTTATCCCCTACACAGGCAGAAAGTTTTGAATTGCATTATCATTAGTACTAGTTGCTTGAGCTAGAAGCAAGTAGTAGTGGTAACAGACCCTCCCACAAAGCAATACAAGACGTGAAAGGATATCAGAATGGCTTTATACACTAAAACTGCTGTTCAAATGAATTTGCAGAGCATGGAAAAAAAATTTGATGCAGTACTGAAGCAGGAGGCCCTCTTCCAAGAGCAAAAGAAGGAAAAACAAGCTCTTATTTTGCAGCTGAACAAAGACATAGAAGAACAGAAGCCGAAACTAGAAAGGGTTGTAAAACAGGTCTGTATATTCATTAATGACAACTTCTAATTTTATAGTGATAGACAGCAGTATGGTTAAAGCCACAGAACTTAAACTTAGCAGGTTTCTGAAAAAGTGTTGCATTTTCAAAATAGCAATGCTTTAAAAATATTTCTAAGTGTTCCAGACTATCCAGAGAAATTCAGTCTCTGAAGAAAACTAAAACAGAAACACAAGAAGAAAGAGACATTGATCTTCGTGAATTGAAAGTCTTCAACAGAAACATTGACCAGTTGTTAGCTGATGTTCTAGAAGCAAATCCCGATTTAACTACACCCTTTCAAATGTACTTTCACCAGGTGAGCTTTCCAGTTAACCGCCACCAAAATCCTGACTGATGGGCTCTAGCCTACTGATGAGTGTCTTTCAAGGGCAACTCCTAAATAATAAACTACACTCATGGTAAAACAGGAAAAAGTGTTGATCTGCTTTCAACATCTCTTCAAATACAAAGGATTATAAACCTCTCCTGATATACCCAGTCCTATTATACAACCAATAGGTCAACTTCTTTTTTTTTTTTTTTTCCCAAATTTTCTAGTGCAATTTAGAGCTTCCTACACTAGCTTCTGCTGGTAGTAGTCAAAGTTCTCGATCGCCATCCACACAAAGCTCCCTAGCTTCTACCAGGTAAGTGCTAGCAATGTGGTGGTTTTTGGCTTTTTTTTTTTTTTTAAGTTAAAGCTTAAACCAGCAAAATTAGTCCCTAAATGACAGAATTCCTCACTCCTGAAGGTCATCTCCATCTTGTTTCTACTTCCTGAACTCTATAAAAACCTCACACCTTTAAGTCTACTACATTTTTCTAGCAAACAATTAAGTTTACTTCTGCATCCATCACAGTTTAAAACTGTAGTTACAGAATAGTTACACACACTTTTGCTAACTGTGCTCTAATTAAGAAGCGGTTTCACATTATAAAAGCACAAGTTTAAGCTCCAGCCACATTTTGCACTTGGTAGCATGAGCTCCCTGTGCTAATTAAATAGGGAAGACAGACATGTATGCTTACTAATACCTTTCCCCCCCATCTGCAACTAATAGTGCATGTAACATGTTGAATCAGTTACAATCTGACAACATTCCCATAAGTTACTTAAGCTATTAGTGGTAATATCTACAAAGATCTTTGTATGGGATCTTACCTAGAATAAACACTGCTGTCTTGTAAGCCACCATTAGAAGCTCTATTTTATATATAGGGATTTCTGTATACTGATGAGTAAACTTTTGTCTTTCAGATCCTCCAGAAGCACAAGTTCAAGCTCTAGTCAGACTTCATCACTCAAAGTCATAGATCTGAGCTTGCCTATCAACACTCCTGAAGAAGCAGCTGCTGTTGGTGCACAGCCAGCCAGCAGAGCTAGCACCTCCAATATTAATAAATGCAAAAAAAGTCTTAAGTAATCTTTGGAAGGCCATAGTAAAGGCTTCACACTAGTTAACGCTTCTCAAATAAGTTAAACTACAGATTAATCAGTTATCTCAGTCTACTGGCAATCTTACTGTTAATGTCTATCAATCAGAAATATGTTTCACCTTTCTTCCAAAATATGGAATAAATTACCTAGGAGAAATGTTAAGCATATGTTTTATATAATAAAAGAAATTAACCTTTACATTACTTTCTCATTTTGCTGTTGGAGAATGGAAGATCTGCAAAACCCTTCAGAAGCTATTAATTCATTTGTCATATAATAAAAAGGAGAGTTGTATTAAAGCCATTAATTTTAGTAAACTGGCATTATTACTGCTGTCAAAATAGTTGTAGATTACATTGCAACAACCCAGGAAAGAAAATGCATGCTTCATTTGAAGATCAACCCTGACTATTATCAAATAGTCATCTCTGATAACATCTTAATGAAAAGATGACAGTATATGATTAAAGTCAGTAAAACTGTACTTTTTCTATTCAAAATTACACAGTACCATTTTTGCAACTGACCTCTGTCTACAGTATTACTTGGAAAACTTGCAGCTGAAGTACAATTGGTGGTGTATAGTCTGCCAGATGTTAGCTCCTTAGCATGTTCTGCCAACCATCTTTGGAGAACTCACTGTAAACAGAGCATAACTTTTTCCACAGCAACACAACCACTGCTGTCAAGCTACCTGTAAAGCAAATACCTAACAAAAAAACCCAAAGAAAAACCAAAGGCCCATACCTGAACTTACCTAGACAAAAAAATGTTGTTTTAATGTGGG
>VZTL01000781.1:0-14269 GCA_013400535.1 Scopus umbretta
TAACTTTCATCACTGGAAAGAAGGGAAGTAAAGAGTTTTATGCCAACACTTCATGCGCATTGTTTTCCAAAAATTCACCTTAAACATTTTGAGGCACTTTTTTAATAAGCAGTATTACCTCAAGTATTTCTCCTTTATTTGCCTGGTAACATATAAAAGTAGGAAACCCACAATTTTACTGAAAGTGAAATCAGTCCCAGCTTAGAATCTGTTAAAAAAGCGTATCTTTTTTAGTGTCTTTGGCTAAGCTAATCTCAATTCTGTGGACAGTGAAATTGCTGGAGTTACATTACGTAGCCCAAAACCAGACCACCTGAAATCTAGGCTCTGGATCTGGTAATGGTGAAGAACCGAATTACAACTTTCAGACTTGTACTTTTGAATTCTGGCATATTGGTATTAAACAGGCATCAGCAGAAGGCTGACAGAAACTCAGAAAACTGCAGGCAAATTCAGAAGTGAAGGGTTTTTTTGGTTTGTTTTTTTTACTACTTTCTACTCTCACTTCAGATTCCATGTTAGTCTTTCAGTGTTAAAATTTTCATTCCTACTGGTTAGGTTTCTGCTGAGACAATTACTTTATAACCAGTCCTTCACAATAATTTTTCGTGATACTCCTCTGCAGGAGGAGGATAACTTTTAATGTCAGTGTGAATATGATTCTGTATATCTGTAGCACTGAATTTATAGCACGCACGTGGAAAATCTTGTAAACTGCCCTACTCTTGATAGACTGTGCAGTAAACTGTATAGTATTTTAATTAATTTCTTAATTACAAACCTAAAGTGTGGTAGTTGAAATCTCACATGCATGCACAGCAAATATTGTTGCTTTAGCCTGACTAACACAAGGCAGATCAAGGCAGAAACGCTCAAAATAAGTAGAACCGGCTGGAAAGACAAAGATATTGGCTCTTGCCTGCTTTTACTTGCTTCCTATTTTTTTTCCATCTCTGATAATTACCAGATTATTTTTTCTAAGCCTTATATTTTAACCTTACAGAAATCTCAGAAGCCTGGAACACTGCAAAAGAGGAATTAGCACCAAAACAGGGACATTCAGTTGACTGACTTAGCAGTTTTATTTCATTATAAAAATATATAAATTATTTGTGTATTTATCATCACTAATTGATCCTGGTAACTGCTGTCACAGGGCAGACGCATGCCAAGCCAGACGTCCAGGTGCTGTTTGCACCCAGTCATGCAGAAATTTCCATTTCTGTAATGTGACCACAGAGTAAATACATCTTTCTGTCAGATTCTACTCATCCAAATGTGAGTTCCCACTGCTGATCTTTACTCTCCTAACCTTGCACAGTATTGACTTAACAACCTAATAGCCATCTTACAGTGATGAGCTACTCCTTAGAATGGCACAGAAGACCAGTCTATTACTTCAGGCCAACTGTCTACCTAAACTTATTTCCAACCATGGCCAGATGTGGGTGCCCTTTGGAAGAATATATGGCCTTTCCTCCCTTCCTCTGAGAGTTTCTAACATTTGCAGTTCAGAGCATTTCCTGAACTTGATGGTGTTGCTTTATTTATTAAATCCCAATGGAGCTCCTAAGTTCTCATCCAATTCTCTCCTTGAACATCATCTTTGCTTTGCTCACTCTGTCTTCCTGGCTTCACATTCTAATCCTAGTGTTTGTGTTTCCTCCAAAAATATTTTAATTCATTAGAGTCCATACAAGTAATTCAATATTTTCTCTTTAACTCCCTCTATGAAACATCTGTCTTGTGCAAATCAAAGTTAGAGTAAAAATTCACAGGTTGGTTGAGGTTGGAAGGGACCTCCAGAGGTCATCTGGTCCAACCCCCTGCTCAAGGAGAGTCACTTAGAGCAGGTTGCCCATGACCACGTCCAGACAGCTTTTGAATATCTCCAAGAATGGAGACTCCACAACCTGCCTGGTAAACCTGTGCTCAGTCACCCTCACAGTGAAACACTGTTTCCTGATGTTGAGAAAGAACCTCCTGTGTTTCAGTTTGCACCCCTTGCCTCTTGTCCTGTATTGGGCACCATTGAAAAGAGCCTGGCTTCATCCTCTTTGCACACTCCCTTCAGGTATTGATCTACATTGACAAGGTCCCCCTGACCCTTCTCTTCTTCAGGCTGAGCAGTCCCACCTCTCAGCCTCTCCCTGCAGGAGAGATCCTCCAGTCCCTTCATCAGCTTTGTGGCCCTATGCCGGACTCCACTATGTCCATGTTGCTCTTCTACTGGAGAGCCTAGAACTGGACACCTCTCCAGGTGTGGCCTCACCACTTTAAAGAACTGATGAGATCCTAATGCTGTTTGGGAATATCCCAATCACTTCTTTAAGACCATATCAAGCTTTGCTGAAAGGTAAGGTGGAAAGTAAAATTTGGAAGACACTCTCTCAAAATACTTGGGGCTCTTCCCTGATCCTTCATGTGCCTAACAGCTTGGATCTTGATGAATCTCAACCAAAGTATTTTAAGAGGAGGAGAGAGCAGTGCTTATGGCTGACTTAAGGACACTCATGTGAGTCTCTACGCCAACAGTGGCTCTAAGTACTGCATTCACATGTTTCCCAGGTACCTGCAAAGAGGTTAGCTAAGCAGGGGACCAGCATGGAGCTAAGCAAAGTCCCGTGCTCTCTCTACAGCAAACAGAACTGATGGAGCCTGAAGAGCACAGGCCACATCTTCTCAAACACTGTTACAAAGCTGGGTTTTAATACGTAATAAGTAGACATGCCAACCACTGTAATACTCAGGTCTACTTGAACAAGTTCCAGCTGCAGAAAGTCACTCCTGCTACTGCTTTTAACAGTTCAGAGGTAGGACTAGCTAGTCAGCAGCACAGACCTGTCACTGAGAACTGCACAGTTTGTATGCCCTGCCAGCCTCTGTCACCTGCCTCACTCTTCTTGCTGCTAGTCTTCATCTGCTTTACATTTCCCAACCACATTTAAAACTCACACCATGCCCTTCCAAGCCAGGCCCATTACCTAAGCTCTGAAAAGATTCACGAGTAGCTAAATATTGCATTTTCAGATGGCTAAAATTAAGTGAGAGTCTGTCACTCCTTCTACTTCATTAAAGCCTTTTGTCCATTTTCTTCTGCTCTTACATAAAATCTATGCCTGCTATTAACAACTTGCAACCAAAGCAGAAGCATAAGCACCAAGATTTTGCAGAGTTTTGTATGAGTTAAGAAAGAATCAGATTTCTGCATAGCCATACACCTGAGAGATCACATCAGGCAGCTGGCTGGGGCTGTTCCATTACAGACCCATGCAGCACACTCCAGGGCTTGCCCTCAACACACTTGCTGCAGAAGCAGACAGTAAGGATGCGGAGGTACCTTACACAGCCGGATCACGCCTATTTTGCTGCATAGAGAATATTCTGAATCTTACCTTTACAACATGAGCTTTCAGTGCAGCTCTATCAACAGAAGGTTATTGCCCACAGCAAGCAGACTTTTGTTGGTTTTTCTTTTAAGTATCCTTACTAGCCAGATTGTCTCTCAAACTCTAATGATGCCTTGCATTTGATGCTAAGTGTAGCGTTGCTAGTTTGTACTATAGTCATATATGCCAGATATGTTGGATTTAAAAAAAAAAAAAAAGCTGTAATAATGGTGCAGTCTCCTGAGAATACATTTATTTCTGCAGTATAAAATAAAATTAAATTCTTCAATCTCAAAAACTATTAAAAGGTTGTATTTAAAATGCATGAAGCATTAAAAAGACATCAAAATTAAAATAATCTCATAAATCTCTTCATTTAAGAGACTTATTAGAATACAGATAGAGGCAGAAAACAGCTGCCCTGCAGACTAAAGCAGTAAATTATGACTATTTTAACTTTTTTTCATTTTCATCATTGAAATTTTCCTCACAGAATTATTGCAGTAGTATAAAAAGACCAACTGCCCCTATATTTAACATGTGAATAGTAAATTATTTTTCAGTGGACTTCACAACAGATAAGCTGTATATTCTTTCAAATGTCAGCAGACTATGGGATCATTTCCAGACAAAGGAGGTGGGGAGTGTTTTCAGAAATCAGTATTGCATGCAAAACTATAGAATTAATTAGCAATTCATTCTCTTCCACACAGCACCAGTGGGACACTGCAGCAATTGTGACTTCAGCCCTCCAAACTCCTCCTGCACACTCATGGCTATTATTTTTAACAGAAGCCCAAAGTTAGGTATTTAAATATCAGCAGGCTGACTTGTGAAGTGCTGAGCCTGTAACAGCTCCAGGAGGTTTGCTTATTTAGGAAGCTTAACATGGTCTTAAGAACCTACATCTAGTCAAGACTTAGGCTTTCCTTAAAAGCAAAGAAGAGCCTTCCTCTCACTGGGTAGTACTGAGAAAGGTACAGGAAGATCCGAGGACAAAATGGGAAAAAATCAGCCACATGAGACAGGAAAATAAATGTTTGTTTCATTATCAATCAGTAATAGTCACCTTTTTAAAAATGACGGATAAATTATATTTTTCAGCAAGTGCCTCCACTTCTCAGACCATCATTTGTCAGTCTTGATGATACCAGAGATTCCTTGGAGTACAATTAAACGAACACACTGATTGCTTCTCAAAGCTGCTCAATCCAAAGAGAAGGCAAAGAAAAAACCTGAGGGAAGGAGATTTCACACCATTTATCCCTCATCTCATCTGTTCTCCAGCGTTATGTTCTTCGCAGGCTGTTGATATCCAAGCAGATTACAGCAGGAAATGCTAAGGATACACAGAACTAGGGAAATGCACAACAACAATGACGAAGCTACCAAGGGGGAAGGGAAGGGAAGAAGTTAAATCAAGAGGATAAAGAGTGCTCCCACATAGCCATTTGCTGGTTTTGCTTCACTGCAAATTATACCATATGATATTATAAACCACTTTTCCTGACAGCAATGTGCATTACTGTGCACTTTAACTTCCTTCCTGCTTACAAGAGATAAGATTAGTAAATGTTTGCTTTATTAACAAGTTGAAATGCTATTAAACCAACTTAATTGATGGTACAAGTTACATGGAGTCTGCTTCTTGTTTATATTTTTCAAAACTTACACCTGCAACAGAAGTTGACTCCTCTCCAAAAAAACACATCCGCTGTTCTAATTCCATACACTTTCTTCCGATATTGACGTCTGTTCAGATTGTGCAAAGCTCCTTAGCTAAAACTCCAACAAGGATAACGGAAGTGCTCAAGTATAAAAACTCAGCATATTTTATTCATCTTTCTCACTGCTAGATTACAATTATGTTTGGTCAGTGAGTTTCATCGTTTGGTCTTCAAATAAAGCAAGTAGTCAACCAGAAGCACAGTTCTAAACCCAATGGGTTAGTGCATCATCAATAAAAAAACACTTTTGCCCTTCTTTTACTTTAGCCTAAGGTTAGTTTCCTCACGAGTGGCTCTGGATGCTTCTGTAACCTTCCTGGCAAAATGCTTACGCAGAAGAACATTGTGTGTTGCACAGCTGCTTCAGTAAAGTGCTGATAATGGCAAGCTTAAACGTACATCACTGAGAACACACCAACTCTCCACTGGAAACCCAGAGAAGAGGAACTCTATTGGGAACAGAATAACTGTTCATTTAACTGCCATCGTAAACTGGGAAGGATGATGGTGCTGCTCATCTGACAGGGTTCTTGTTCCAGTTTGTTGGTTCCCTCACGCTACGCCTGAACCAAACTAATCATTGCTATTTACAGCAAATAACACACAATTTAAAAGTTAATCTATTTTAAAAAAACTGCAAAGAAAGTCAATTATACAAATCTCTAAGTGTAATTCGCACTTAATGTAAACACACCAGCTAAATTGCAAGCCAGGTCTTACTTAGTTAGCAAAACTTTGACAAGCAACATTATTATACCCTTAATTTATTATGTCTTCAATAGATCAGTCTCTTATCTGACTGTTACAAGAACGCAACAATTGGTACACAGTTGTCAAGACTGTCACGTACACAAGACAGTAAAAACCCAAATGAAATTCAGTCTTTTCTTAATAAAATCCATCAAAACCTGTTTTTATTTACAGCTAATGATCATATGCAAGCTAATACAGTCTGCAGAAAGGCAGTAATTATGCTTCCTTACAGCGTTTTTTTTCTTTTAACAACTTTGACATAATAAATTTTGATGTCTGCTGGAATCATATCAAAATTGTAGTCATACAGCTGTAGGCTCTATTATGCTAGACAACATGATGGGGGTGGGGGCGCTGACTGGTCCACAAGAAATTTATTCTTATTACACGATATTATTTTACATTTCACTCACATGGTCACCTGCCTGGTATAGTTTCAGAATCATAGACGAGTTTGTATTTTGGGCTTCAAATGTTAGGAAAAAAATATATAGTTGTATCTTATGACTTATGAGATGAAGCAACAGAAATCACTTGATGTCGCAAATCATAAGTTCGAAGGGTTTACAGAGCTAGATCCTCTGTAACCCACGGTAGTCTCATTCACATCCACAAAAAATACTGCCCAAGAATCTGATGCTCCATCGTCTCATACACTACCAAGGTTCCCTGGAAACTGAACTTCAAGTGTTAGCAAAATGCCTCCATCCCTCTTTGTCATGAAGGAGAAAGCCAGAACTGAAACCCAATGTCCAAGCCTTAAAATACACTAAAAATGAAATACACTTTCTTTGTGGGCCTGTGAAATCACCTTTTAATCCACTTGTATACTCAGTTCCAATGAAGAGGAAACCCATCAGAGTAGAAATGGTCCTACTGGTGAGGGCTGAGCAAGAAACTTTCTTGGCATAAAGAACTACTTTTTTTCTTTTTAAACTGAAATCTGAAATGCAATTGTACTATATAAATAGCACTATATGCATACACACAGAAAAACATTCTCTTTCTGTATATACATACATACACACACATACAGCTAAACACACACACACACATATACACACAGTTTTCTATACACTCAGTGAAGTACAATCCGTAAAAGACTGAAGGATGGTGGTCCCCATTGTCAGGCTTATGCTGCAGGAAGACGGAAGCTGTCTGTAAAAGGGAATGTGAAGATATTTGCTAACATTACACATCCCTTGTATGATACAACTGTGCAAACAGTTTAAGGTCTGCACACTATTAAACCCTTATCCCTGAAGATGCTGTGAGCATTCCAACTAATTTTAGACTTCATCTAGTAACTTGAATACATTTGGTAAGCAATCACCACAACATCCTGCGGAGTGCTTCACACAGCACCGTACCATATAAAGCGAAGGCTCACCTTACATACAAGGTGCAAGAAACGCTCAAGGTAAACCAATCTTTAGTTGTGAACTATCAGGGTCTGGAGGTGCACACCTAGATTTGAAGTTTTCACTCAGACTGTTGGAGAAAATCAGAGAAATAGAACAGACCTGTGTTCCTAATCCAGCCCCCACGCCGCCTCCCACTGACTGTGTTTCTTGTGACGGGGGTCACCAAGGCTGCCCAGAGAGGCGTCTGCACTCAAGTGCTCCTACGTGGAGGCAGCGAGCGCAGACACCTGCGGTCTCTGCCAAGTATCCGTGACCACCCTTCGGACAGAACCGACAGAACGGGCCATTCAGAAGGAATACCACACATCAGCTATGTTCTTCAGGGAATTTGCAGCGCTATATATTTTCTAGCGTATTCTACTTCTCAATGGGGTTTTCTACTGCACTGCTTGAAAAGACAGCATACAAAACCAGCATTTCAGCTAACATACTGTAACCATGTACCCAGCTGGACGGTTGTTAGCAGGATTTTTTTACCTCCACTTTCCTGTCTAATGGGACCTTATATAGCCTGCTGGCTTGACTTTTCTAATTTTTCTATTTTTAGAAGGCATCATACTAGGAAAAACACACTGGAGGGCCAATCTGGGAAGACAGGAAGATCCCAGATGGTGTTAGTTGTCATAGCTTCACTTCAGTGTCATGACAACTCACAGCAGCTGAGGGCCTGCTCCACTCTATTTCATCACATTGCATATTATGTTACATTTTAATGCATATTTACTGGACTCATGTTTGTCCCCCAGCTTTAGCAGTGAAACTTTGATTTAGCTTAACGCATCTGCGAGGCTGAAATTCCTGGTTATCCAAGCTCCTGATTATCTTCTGGTTTAGGACACTCCCATGAGACCCTCAGATAACCACGTTTTCCCTGTATAACACAGCAGTTCTATAACCACATTATAATGCAGTTTTGTCTCACCTATAAAGGTCAGGGCCTTAATACAATTTAGCAGTGAGGGTAAAATATGATTTACTTCCGTCCACAGGCAAGACCAAATCATGTTATAACACTGAGGGTAGGGGAAAAACTATCAGGTTACAGCACAATCCTCCAAAGTCATTTTGCCTGTTACAACCATAAACTCTGCGTTAGCAGCTGATAGCAGAGGGAGCACAGTACTTAAGCAGGCTATCACAGTTCCTGGGAAAAATATAACTCTGCACACTGTTAAGGGAAACCATAATTTCTACTGCTGATAGTGCACAGAGTGGCCAGGACCTCTGCAAGCCCCATCTACTGAAATCAATGAAGCTAGAAGAGGCACGGAGATCACTAATTAATTGTTTCCGTGTAATAGTTCATGATCTCGTAACTACCAAAATAAATATTCATTTCACTCCTGGCCGCTCCAATCCAAACTGCTGAGACCTCCTACACAGCATGTGCTAGAAGATCACACAGGACCTTCCTGGAGCATTCAGCACTTCAGCTGCTTTTAACTGGTAGAAGGTCCCACTGGGCCAATGCCAGGTAAGCTTAAGCTCCAGATGCTTCCAATCTACCCGAGGATTGAATGTGAGCAAGCCAAAGCATAGAAATCAATTCCGATGCAGCCTCTCTGCTCTGCCGTACCAAGCAATTCCCAGTTGTGCCCAGGGCCTTACTGCATGCTCATACCTACCATTCCTCTTCAAATAGTTTTCAAAGGAATAAGGCAGCAGATTCTGAATCCGAAACTAGCCTAATGTAATGAATGGACTTCTGACTGCTTTCACGCAGGTATGAGCCACCACCTTACCTTCATGGTCAGTGTGTTAGGCCACATTCTTGCTGTTTCATTTGCTTTTTCAAAAAAATATTTAGCTGTGCAGTCAATCTGGGTTCTCATTTCAGTTGCCCAAGCAAAGGCAAGACAGTGTCTACACAAGGCTGGATCCAACACAGTATTTATGCAATGCCTGCAGTCTTTCTGGACTAGCCGGTAAAGGCTGTCCTGGCATGTATCAAATGGCATTAGCCACCTCAATTCAGGCAACTGAATGATGCTTTGGCATTTCCTTTAAATATTTAGCTTCTGCAGTACAGTTTCAGGATTCTGCAAGTCATACTAGAGATCTTAACAGATGAGGAGACATATTTCATGAATCCTTTTAAATGGTACTCCATTGACCTAGGAACAAGGCAGAAGCAAAGACAAATAAAGAAAAATTTCAAGTCCAGATTTCAAAATAGAGGAAAATTTCTTTCTCAACCCTAAGACCTCGTATTTTCCTTGACCTTTGAAAAAGCAGCTTACATACAGATTCTAAGATACCCAGTTCTGCACTTAGCTATGTTGAAGCATGGAAGTGAATTAAAAATATCATCCAAAAAAACAATAAACTTACTATGACTGTTGAACCTCAAAAATCCATTTGAATGAGTGCTACAGAACATAATGATGTGGAGAACAGTCCAACCGTGCAGACAACTACTTGCAATTCAGGAGACTGTAAGTCTATTCTGCTACCTGTTTGTAACCCTAAGCAAGTTATTTAACTTAGCTGTGTCTCATTTTCCTCATGAGTAGATGAGAATGCCTACTCAGATTTGCACAGCACTTTGACCCATGGTTGGCTACATCACAGTTTCAAACCATGGGGACCCATCCTGCAAGCTTTGCCCAGGTCACAGGGACCATGTAATTGAGCAGACATTAATGGAGCTACTTGGACTCCTCAAGGTGTGCAAAACCAGCTCTCAGTTTTTAGCTTTCTTCTTTTTTAAAAAGCTTGCTTGTTCCCTAACAATAATTATTTATAGTTGTTTAGTATTCATTCTAAAATACATAAAACAACAAAGAGTCAGAAAGATCTTAACAAAATTTAAGATGCAATTCTAACAAAGTTCTTCCTACACACAAAAAAGTAACTGACAGTGAATGTTTGGTAACTTTGACATGAAAAAAAGGGGAGAGATAAAATGCTTTTATGCAAATTTGATTTCCCTATAATAATCTAGAGCTATTCTGCTAGAAGGAATTATCTCTGCAGGCTGGCAGCTGCAGTAGGCAGTGAATTAAAAATGGCTCTCTATATGGGAAAATCTGTTCTATAATCAGTGCTATTCTTAGAAAGGACATCAATCTCACCAGCTCCCACGATGCTCTCTTCGTGTGAATGACATACCAGTATGATGTAGAAACTCCCATTACATCACTGACATTGATTTCCTGAGCCCAAGGAATACACCACTAACGTTCAGGGAAGTTGTTTCAGGAGTAACTGTACGATTTTGTATCTTCCCTTTAAAAATCTGCAGCAGTAAGTGACCTTATAAAGAAAAATTTCAACAACGATTCACCCAACTGGATTTGAAATGAACTGCACATTCTCACTGCAAGGCTTCAGTTTCTGCTTGCTGTTTTTACACAATAAGCTCTGTTCCCAGGCCACGAGACATCATGATAGCAGATATTGCCATGAGTTTTCTTTGAACATTAAAAAGGCACATGCTACAGGAAAGTATTTTAAGAAGTAAGCGACCACTGCAGTTCTACACATAAAATGTCACTGTTACCAATGATGCAGCTGTGTGACAAAAAACAAACAAGGAAAAAAAAAAACAAAAAAAAAAACCACACCAACCTAAAGCAAAAAAAACCCATGCATCTATGCCATGTAGATTGTATTTCAGGCTTACCTTGCATGCTCAATGTAGGACCCAGTCTCATTGTCAAATCAAAGGGAGTTGTAAATAAATAAGACCTCCTATACACAAAACAATGATTCCCAGCCACATCTGAGTCTAGTATTTCCTCAGTAATCTTTGTCCTCATGCTTCACACGTACAGTAATCCTTCTTCTGCTATGTCACATGCACTGTAAACCATCTCGGCTTGAGTGATGGATTTGAAAATTAAACAACCTAGGGGGCTCACTGTTTTTAAAAATCATTTTATATATCATTTTAAAATAACTTTAGGTAACCTGACACGAATGCTAAGCCACTGGATCTATTAATTCAAGATTTACTCTCCTATGTTATAGTTTGTCCTGACAAACTGACTTGCAGAAATGTACAAACTGCATTGAAAAAAACTAAACACAAAATAAATCAAAAAAATGCCATAACCGCCCCAATTCATGGGAGTTCTTCAGATATTTCTATCTTTGGCACTTGCAGGAGGCACAACAGTTTCCAAAACAGAAGGTGCCTTTTCTTTAAAAGATGAAATTTCCTCAGAGACTGAAGTAAGATAGCACACCTTAACCAGAGAAATAAAATTGGATGCTGCTTATCGGCACTAAAAAAGGCTTTAAAAATCATGCCCCCCCTCTTACATCATCAAATGGTGTTTGCATCACCTAAACACATCACTCTACTGTTAAACTGACATCCTGAGAGTTATTCCATTGCTTTTTTCTGGGAGTGTGTCATTATGACAACGTGGGCTTTCTGCCAATACAGGCACACATACCTTCACCCCTAACTCTCAGATGCCACAAAAAGGTGGGATTTCCTGTGGTGTTGTGTAGGGATAATACTGAATGCATTGCACTTCTCTGGGAACTCCAAGCCTGATGACTCTATGGGGTTAAGTCTAAGACAGCTGCATCCATTTTGCTCATTTCTCTCTGTGGATAAATTGCAAATTGCATTTGAAAATAAAATAAGTTATTTCTAACCTTTCAGCTGGCAGCCAATATCTTGGTAAAAAAGGACATAATTTATGACACTGATGATGTGTGGCTGCTTTCCAGAGACTGTAAACCAGTTTCCAGCCTGCTTTAATGCTAATTTAGCAATCAAAGAGTTTCGCTATTTAAATAAATGTTAAATAAAATGCAAGAGTTTGAGTGAAGTTGGTCCCTGGATTGTTATGTCACAGCTCGGTGGTTCCTAGCCACTCTAGCAACACATTAAGTAGCAGCAGCATTTTCTTCCCCACACTTGGAATGGCCACACTCCTCTTTCCTTCTGACCTTCAGGTCTCCAAATAGGAAAAAAACCTTTGTGTAAGAGAGGAAATGCCCTGTGTCAGCTCAGCTAAACTCAGGTCAGTCAGGAAGCATGGAGCAGGAGTGAGAGATTCTGAGCCCAGAATTTGCTGATCCCAAAGGATCCTTTGCAGGCTGGAGGAATCCACACAGATGTTCCTTTCTGCTTTTTCGAAGTCCAGCCCCAAAAGAAAAGAAAAGATTCTGCAGGATCCATGCTCCTGGAACAACTTTATTCTGACTTACACTACCTAAAATTACTGCAACAAAACTTGTCTATTTACAGAGACAAGGCAGAAAATTGTAACACCTCTCACCCTACTAAGTGGAAGTCTGCTCTTCACCAGGCTTGGAAGCTGGGGCCAAAAATTGAGGTCCAAGGCATACGCTTAAAAAAACTCATTCTACAGCTCGCTATGGAGAGATGAGAGAGAGAATCAGGTCATTAAACTGCAACATCTTGCAAAAGGACATAGATAATGCCCTTTCCAGATAAAGCATGACTGTGCACCAGTAACAGCTTATCTGTGGCCTCCAAGTTATAAGCATCATATGCATTTTACCTGTGACTTTGGTACGGAGTTCTGTGCTGCTGCAAGAGCCACTGAGCAACCAACATCCCTAGCTGTGGGACAACATGAGGCTGTGCAAAGCTGATGAAGCCAGCTTTGCTGGCTCCACTGATAGGCTTCTTATGGATCACAGCCATATGAAGCTTTTAGTAATGCAGCTCACAGAATGTGCATCCGCTTATCACACAGGACAGCAGCTGAATTTACCAGTGAAATAGTGGCATGGGTGGCCAAACCACAATCACCTTTGAGTTTAAACTACATCCGTACGACAGGAACACTTTCTCTATACCACCCCTCCGAGAGGCAGTCTAGCCAATTTCCAGCTTCTGTCCTTGCAGCATTTAGTTTTCATGTTGAATCTCTTCTTCCTCTAACAGAGTGTTAGCAGCACAGAGGACAGATCACTCCAACCCCCAGTGGACCAAAATTCAGTGGTCAATGGATAATCAATCTCTATAGATACACAATTTGTAATATAGTAAGACCTTAGATACAAAAGCTAAACTTGGAGAGGGTCTATCGGCCTCATTTAATTGGATACAACATAGTACTTTATTTCTAAAAATGTCTACAGGGAATGCAGACCCCTCTAGTTTATAACAGGATCCCTGTAGCAATCCATTAACTGTCAAATGGAGACCTGCTGAGCTGCATAACCTGTACTTTTAATTAATTAAGTTTTGTCACCTACATCCCTACTGCTTGAAGATGCGCTGCTTCTACACATGAATAACATTACTCTACCACAATTATATATCCTATTACTACCCAGTCCTGTCTGTAATGTTAATGATAAAATCTTTTCACTTGCCTTTTGCTCCTCTGAGCTCTGAAAAGCTTACCTAGCTGGGTGAATTCAATTCAACTTTTAGGTCATCACCAGAACTGCTTGCTAAGTCAAAATCAGTTACCTCTATGCAAACCCACAACGGGTTGAATGGATCCGTCTGCGGAACCACCTCATTAACAGGGAATAAATATTAAAAAGAACAAACCCATCATCAGGGTGCTTTCCTGGAGATGGCTGAACACCTGCCTGCTGATGGGAAGTAGCAAAAGCAATGTTTTGCTTTGCTTACACATGTGGCTTTTGCTTTACCGATAAAAACTGTCTTTATCTCAACCCTCAAGTTTTCTCATTTTTACTCTTCTGACTCTCTCCAAGACCCCACCGGGGGGAGTGAGCGAGCAGCTGTGTGGGGCTTAGTTGCTGCCTGGGGTTAAACCATGAAATGAGGCTACTCCTAAGCTTTTAATGTGATATACGCAGCACCAATGGCCAACTTCTGTACTCACTTTTGTCACTGGTGCTTCTTCTCAAATAAATTCTGGTCAAATGCAGGCATAAAAGCACATTGCCAGTGCTGGCCCTGTGTTTTCCTCTATTTCTTACCTTTGGCAGTTAGTTTCAGCTTAAACAACAGTCAAACCTGTTATTGTAAAATAAAAAAATTAAGGGGGGGGGGGGGGGGGGGGGG
>VZTL01000781.1:14320-24577 GCA_013400535.1 Scopus umbretta
TGACTGAAGAGAGAAATTACAGCATACAGTACCTAACCAACCTTACCTATCAAGTTCTAGTAAAGTTTTCATCCAGTTCCTCCAGCTAGTGGCTACAAAGTAAAGGCGTCCCTTTGCTGATAAATAAAATGAAGATTAGAAATCTACTTTCTTTCCTGTGTGTTAAGGTTTCAGTGGTTCAAAAATAGCAGACCACAGTTGGCTCACACCAGTCCAGCTAAAAATGGCTTGCTGACACCTCTCACTCAACTATATGCTTGATGTTTAAATTACATGAGAAAATGCTTAGTAATCCAGCTGCTGTTTGTCTCAAAGTTCATGACTATATGATCTAAAGTGGCACGATACAAACTAGATTTACAAACCTTTGCCACCTACAGCTACCTTACACTGGCAGCCCAAAAAATGCACGGGCAGCCATTCCACCGTGGAGGAACAGTGACACCTAGTGCTGAGTGCCTCCGCGGGCTCCGCACGCCAGCTGCGCGGGGACGCCACACATCTGGGCATCAAGCGCCCGTCCTCCAACACATCGCTATTGCTCTAAGTAACTTCTGCTTGGGACATCCTGAATGGCTCATGTTCGGGATGAAAGAAGACGAAAGGAGACGTCATCTCCACGCAAGCATGTGCAGAAATCAGGAGTGGCACAGTAAAGGCAGCTTCACGCAAAAACGGGTCTTTGAACTCAGCAATTTACACACACCCATGTGCCAACAAGGTAGTGATGTCTGGATAAAATACCTTTAAAAACATAAAGGTTACAAAGGGACCTTGGTATTTAATATTTGTATGAAGTGCTCAATCTATATTTCATGTTGGAAATGTCACCAATCTTTGTGACTGAATTACACCCTTGGACTTCACGGAAGACTGCCGATTGCACCATTGTGTGTACGACCAGCTCTCCAAAAGTACGAGATGACAATAATTTGCTGAAAACCACAAATTCTTTACATTAAAATAGACTCTTTCAACAAAATAATATACCTCTGAATAGGATCTGTACCACAGATAATTATGCTGTGTTAAAAAAGGTTAAGATATGATATGCATTCTTTTTAATTAAAGTTGAACATACATTAACATTTCTAGATGAAAACCTGCCTTTCTGAGAAGAGTTTTAAATTCTGCTTTGATTTTTTTTTTTTTTCTAGAGCACTGAAGCTATCATATAACTGAGTAAGAAGGACTAACAATGTCAGAATCTTTGGTAATTAATTTTGTGTCCCACTGCAGATGTATGAAATTCTATCAGCATTATCTTGACAGGCATGTCAACTCTTCTGAAAAATTCCCATCCATTATTTTATAAGCTTTATTGCAATTTTGCATTTTTTATTAGATACGCAAGCTGTACAATACAAGTTATAATTTATGAAATTAAACATAACGTAAAGCTAGTTGTTAGTACTAAGAAATAACAACAGCATTACCAGTATAAAAAAAGCATAAACGGTAAGATAATTGGGTCAGATTTTATACAGTATCTTTATTGCATCAGATATACAATCTACTGCACAACTGTTACCTTCTTTGCTGCTTTGCAATTGATATTACATGAACTGCAAGTGTCTCAAAGAGGTATCATAATTTCCAGAACATTGCTAATAAAAAAAAATAAAAATCTAAGAACTGCAAGGACTCAGAAACACAAAAGAATAAAAAACTCTTATCACTTGTAAATGATTAAGTAGGCATTCCTGCTATCCTAATACATGGTACCAGGTATTATGGCAATCTAATCAAAACTGGTCAGCAGGACTGAAATATATCTTTAGTTTGATCATTACAGTAAGGGAAAAATATAACAACTCCTGAAAACCTTGACTTGTTTCTATATATTGCAATTTTTTCCCTTAAAATTGAACAATCTTCCCCTCTTCTTTGTCTCACTAATAACAGCAGAAACATCTCTTCTTTTTCTTTCTTTTCTTTGTGCTCTACTTCAACAAAGATACTAGCAATTAGCAGAGAAAAGAAAGGGAGGAAAATCTTGTAATTGCCAAACTAAAAGCCTATAGATGCACCAACTGATAGAGCTCTGTCAGAATTCGTCATAGAAGAGAAACACTATTTCTCTTACTAACCCCGTATGTGAGAATAAAGTATTTCACTAATGATCTAAATGACCAGCTGATTTCTGTTCTCAGGTACACCAGTGTGCATGAGAGGAAAATCCAGCCAACTACCTTTGCTTCCCCTGGCAGGCTCTCCATGGCATTTTTCCCCATGAAACAAAGCACCTAAGCATATGCTTTAGCTTTAAAGGTTCAAGGTGTTCAGATGATTTCGTTAGAGCCATCCCATTTAAACCTGTGCTGAATGGCCTTGCCAGAGGACTCCAGGATAAAGACCGAGGAGAAGAAATAAAACAAGGCATGTCTGGATGTCTCTGGAATTCTTAAGTGGTACTGATACTACTTCTGTGCAAGCAAATGAAAAGGAAGTAGGGGTTGTATGTGGCAAACCTGATGCTAGAAAAACAGATGGCTTGGATTGCCAGCAAACAAAGACTACTTCACCCACTGAAGCTACTCTCAAAGCCAGGAAAGTACATCTGAAAATAAAAACCAAGACACAGTGTCATTTTTAGCACCTAAGCCCATCTGAGTACGTCACAAGCACAAGGGAGATTTGCCATAAAAACATAATTTGAGTATCATCGCTCATAATTCAATACAATTTTTCAACTCGTTCAAAATTGCATTGAAAAACCTATATAACGTGTGCTTGGATTAATAAACTGTTTGAATCTGGATCAATATGCACTCAAAGCTTTGAACTGTTGACACCTGCTGGATACAGCTATAAGAATGCTTCATTCAGCTTATAGCCAATCAGTACTTTGTAACTACAGGGGTTCCACTTAATAAACAAGCAATCTAATATATGACCTCTGTAGATTAATTTCCTGAGAGCAAGTAAATAATCTGGATTCAAAATTTCCATGATTATACATATAATTACAGTATCACTTACCAATTAACACATTGATTTAAACCTTCTTGGGATTATGTACTTAAGTATAAAATAGGTGATTCAACCATCACTCAAATACTAAGCATCTCTTTAAGATGGCAAAATCGTGAGCTACAGAGCACTACGCATCTAATTTCTCTTGTGAAAGAAAAATGTATTATGATACTAGAGATTATGAGAGATGTATCATAATTATGCATACTATGGCTAGCTGGGGCTATTATGCAATAGCTGGACCACACCGATAAACATCATGAAATTGCTCTTCTTTTGTAGTGGGAGCAAAGCATTTTATATGCTGTAGTTCATCTAAGTCTCCCACCATCCCTTACTTAATAATAAAGCTGAATATGTGTTTGGACTTTGTTTTTTTATTTCACACACACACAGAGCAGCCTGGCCATAGTTAGCAGTTGTCTAATAGATACATAAACAAACAGACAGAGATTTACGATGTTTTATTGTATCACTTTTAACAAGGGCAATAATTAATGCAGATTTATATTATACAGTAGTTCTTGACAAAATTGCCTGTTATAAATGTTAATATAGCTTTCTATACAGCAGCACTGCAGTACATGAAGACAAATGAAAATCACTACACAACTCCCTTGCAGTTCTTATTAAGTTAAAATATTAATTCAGGGTGGCAAATGAAAGTGAGGATGAGTATCCAAGAGACTATGCTTGTAAGGTATATTTCCTGTCACATTTTGTTTTTAATATTAAGACCTTTTTATCCACTGTTCAGCTGAGTATCTGTCATTTCACGCCTATACCTTGAGGGGAAAAAAAAAATTCACATCTGGAAGGGAATCATTATGTTCTTCCATTTTTCCCTTATCTCTATTTTGTGACTACTCCTTTCACATAGAAAATTAGAATATATAATAAACAGCCAAATATCAACACATGATATTGCTTGCCATTTTAAAACTGTAGAATAGAGATAAGTAACTTCCAGAAACAAATTTTGAAAATCTGATAAACTAAATGTACAATACTTAAGGAAAAAGAGTTATAGAACTACAAAAAATGAAATCACCGCTTTAAAATGCTTCATTTTCACATAGAGCTTTTGATACTATGCACATTTCATATGATTATCACTGAGTCACAAATAACTGATTGCTAAAAGCAATTCAAAAAAAAAAGTGCATCAATAGTTGAAGTTATAACATAATGCAAAATTTCCTATTATGCTTCAACTTTTTTGCAATACACAAATAAATAATGCAGTGTACGTACATTCTTCTAAAACATACATATACAACAAAGCCATAAAATTGTCCTCTGTGTCAACCACCATAATCCAGCTTGGAGAGACTCAGAGGGTATTGTCAGCAGCTATTCAGTGAAATGCGAAATAGAAAACAGTGAAAAAAACAATTCATAATAGCAATAAAGCGCAGTTTCCTTGGGCATTAACTATCAGATAACGACCAGTAGTGACTTTAAACTATCTATTATATCTTGGGAATGGTATGATGCTCACAGCAGTTCCATAGCTAGGAAGTAAGCAATACAGTCTTTCCATAAACACTCACACTGTTACAAAGCCGGCCTGCACACATGGATTTTTCCCTCTCCAGCGTTATCCCACCAGGCAGCTTTATAATGATCTAAAAAGTACATCCCTTGACTAGCAGTGCTGCACTGAAGGAGAAAATACCAAGTCCAGTACACTGAAACAATTTTAAGACAACACATGTTGTATGGATGTTGGCACACTCACTTCCCATGTCCCCTGAAGAGAGACAACAGCCCCTTGCATTGCACGCAGTCTTTAACATATTTCACTGTTTAGCCTCTCTGCAGAATTCCTCACTACTGCTTCTCCCAACTCTACTACTATCTGTAACTGGAACCTCTCAGAAAGAACACTTTACCTCAGTAAGGATCTGATCCACTGCTAATTAAAAAAAAAAAAAAAAAAAAAAAAAAAAAAGTGAGACACTGAGTCTTTCCACTCACTGTAAAGGTTAATAGATCAACACTGAAGTGCCTGTAAAGGCCCTAATTGGATGAACTCTGATCATGAGTTAATCTCCTGCTACCACAGGAGCCAAAAAGAGTTAAAGAAACAAAAAAATGAAAAAGTGACACTAATTTGGACGGACACTGGCCTGAAATCCAAGAGATTCAGATTGAATTCCTAGCTCTGCCAGACTCAGTGCTATGTCTACAACACTGTGCCACCCTCTACAGAGACAGTCAGGCAAATTCTAAACTGTAAAGTCCTACAATATCCACTTGGGGCAACCAGTATGTTGATGTAATTAAATCGCCTCCACAAGCGACCACCAGCTCAGACACGTCGGCAAGCAGTTCACTGTGCCACGTAGACATTATTTAACTCACAACATTAATCTATTCTGTCCACACCAATAAAACAGACACATCATAAATACGCATGCATTGGTATTTGGGAGGACCTCAGCTACCATAATGATTCTATGATTTTAAAATGCCTGCGTAAGCTCAATGGCACACAAGTTGAGATAAGGCAGGGTAAATGCAGTTTCCTAGAAAAACAAACTGTTCTGAGCATGGATTCAGAGGACCTGTAAGCACAGGGTGGACTTAAGCAGCAAACCCCCAATGTTGCCAATTTAAAAGTCAGGATATATGCACTCAACTTATTGAAAACACATCCCTGTGCAGGGGATTCAGCCCATTTCTACATCTTCCCCATAAACTCTCCAATCCCACATAATGGTTAGCAAAAGAAAACAAAAGGCTCAGCTCTCTTCTTTAGCTTTAGGCACAAGTTTCACCTGCAAAATAATTATTTATTCTGATAGCTGACCACCTTAGCCACATTGCTGCAAGTATCTATAAACCAAAGGCTTTCCCAAAATGAAAGCTTTAGTGCTTGCAATACAGTTGTGGCTCAGTAACAGTGTAAGGACAGGGGGAAATGGACTCAGCTAGATTTTTGTACATTCAGACCAGTAACAAATTTCTGTAAGATCCTGAATTAGTCAGGCCTGTAAGACCTTTAGTTCTTCTGATATAAATTAGGGGACAGCAGCTCAGCCACAAAAGAGAGAAATCTTTTGTAATCATCACAGCAGGTTTTAAGAAAGTAGGATCAAGTGTTAACCATGCAGCCAGAATCTCAACCCTGAGCAAAGAGGCAACAGAAGACACAGAACAGAGGAGACTCCCCACCAACTGGAGTAGGTGTCCTCCATCTCCAGGCATCACATCTGAACATCTTTGGTGATAAGGAAGAAAAGAAGTTCTCTGAGAAGCAACATACATCTGTCATTTTTGTTTACAGCTGTAAGACTAAGACATAAAGGTCCTTATTATCACCACTTTGCATTTTCTTAAATGAAGGATATCTTCAACATCTTAAGAACTCGAACAGACAACAGTACCTTTTTTGAGTCTGCTAAACCAATGCAGTCATTGTAAAGAGACAGCGCTCTCTTCACTTTCAAGCCTAAAAGACTATGTTGAGGAACAGAGGCCAAGCAGTAAGGCAACAAGGAAGAAGAATGATTCAGATTATTGAAGTTGTAATCTTATCATTCCACTCTTCTCCTCAGACAACAGATGCCCTTGTCATCAGGTGCCAAGCAGCACTACCTCCACATGCCACCATTAGGTCTCCTGGTCCACAGTGTGTAAGTGTTCCAGTAGCAGCCCAGTCCTGAAATCAGCCACTGCCTCCCCACTGCTAGGCTCCAATGAGAAGGGTAATGCTCCTCTCTAGGGCTTCTGTACATGCCAAGGAGAGCAGGAAATCTAGTTTGAGCAGAAACTGAGAATCAAATGATGTCCATGTGATTCTTCAGACAGATAACGTCTCAAGGTGACAGGAATAAATGACTGGTCAATATTTTTTTTAAAAAATGAAAACTCAAAATGAGAAAAGACTACCAGCCATAATGCTGTGCAATAGCTACTAAGTGATCCATCCTCCAGTAACCCTGGAGGGTTCGTTTACCCTACAAAGTCTTACTCCATATTTAAGAGTCTTCAGATACTCAATTCCATGGAAATCTGATTCCCCAGATTATTCTCCTCTCAGATGCCAAGAACAGAACAAATGTCTTAGATGTATGTTGTTTAACTGTGCAGTGTTCCTGAAGGATACTCCTTGCATTTATACTCCCTACTTACCTAACACAGACTGATAATTCTGGACACCTTAATGGTTACTGCTCTGTGAGTGCTCAACATTTTTTTTTTTCTTGTAGCTGCAACTGCCTGAATATCCCCTCATTTTCAGCTGCATTCTCTGAACAGGGGAAAAGAACAACCACGAGCCATTTACCCTCTCCAATTTTATTTACAAGATGTGGTTGCACAACTTCAGAATTTCATTTCTATTGGCCCAGCAGTATGGCTTTATAAATGGCCCCATAAGGTTGTCTGCTCTATGAGTATTTTAATAGAGTGCTCCTGGAATGCTCAGAGTCTTAATCACAACCAACTTGACAAATAATGGGCCACACTGTCAAAACAACTCATCTCCCATTTGGGTACATATGTGGGAATAAAAGTAGCTGCTGGATGCTAAACACTTTTGCAAATCCAGCCATTTAATTTAGGTGCCCAAATGGGAGCTGAGCTCTTTTAAAACCTGGCCAAATATATTCTTGAAAGGAAGAAATACAGTGAAGCTGTGTAAAGTTCATCCTTTCTTCCAGAAGGAAAGGTCTGGCTTCTGCATGCCTATGAATTTATGAGGAAAAACCCTTTCTCACCATCTGTGATTACAGGTCACGAACATTTCCAAAGCTCACACTGATACTTCTAACTACCTCTTTACAAGAATTACAGAATTACCTATTCAAACATAATCAAAGAGAATGGCACAGAGTCTACAAAGAACATGTACAAATATACAATCCACATTTGCACTAACATTTCTCACAATGTTTCTCTCGCCTGTTTCTGGGGCTTTTTATATCCCTGAGGCGTCCCACAAAATACTGTAATGCTTAAAACATTTTTTTTCTACACCAATTACCACAAACCAGTTCACAATGGTGAGCGTGATAACAGATAAAGAAGCAAGGAAATTACAACAGAAAAAAGCAGAATGGCTCAACAGTGAAAAATGCAAGCAAATCAGAGTCATTGCTCTAGCTGCTGGACCACACATCCCACTTCTCTGAAAATGTAGCCATTAAAAAGGCTTTTGACTGCTGACAATCAGAACGCAGTGTGCCCAACAAGTTTTTCCAAAATTTCTGTATACATAAAACTTACTTTTCTGTTGCAGCTTCCTTCCAATATAAAGCATCAGTAGTTCAAACCTCAATTCACATATACCTCACCATTTTGTTCTCCTACTGTTATGTTTTTTCTTGCTCTGCATTATTCCTGTGAGATGAGTCTCTAAGGAACAATCAATTAATCTCCCATTTCATTTTTTAAAACAAGATACCAAGTTTCAGTATGATTTGGAACATAAAACTGCCCTTTGTAAAGACAAACAGGAAGCAATTTCTCCAGACAGGATGATATACCTCGTCAAACGTTGAGCAAGCCAGTGCAGTACTTCAGAGGTAGTCAGAGTAAGAGATAAGTTATCAAAAAGATGTGTTGTATAAAATAAGGAAGCTAAAAAAAGAGAATGATTCAGGTAACAAAGAACAGTCCTATGCTTAAGATGGAGCAGGCAGCCAATTTGTTCCCTAAAAAAAAAAAATATTAATCCTTTTTGTATATTTGCAAAAAGTATGTTCACTCCCACAGCCTTCTTCACAATCATCTTAAACTCTCTTATCAAATTAACTACAGTTACCATCTATTTCTGAGCACATGGCTGACTGCTCAGATCAGCCAATTTCTATTGCTGATATTCAAGAAGCTGTTAATTCTTTTCATCTGGCAAAGCCCCAGCTCACAAATATCTTACTACTGATTTTTATAACACCTCTATTGACAAAATGACACAGAAGCAACTTAGCTTGCATAATGACTCCTCAACCCATCCAGTCAGCCACCTATCGTCCAGCCCAGCCTTGATGCACAGCATGGCCAGTCACATGCCAATACACTGGAACGCCAGAAATGCTGAGCACATCTCCACTCCAAATGTTACAGTAGCCTCATGGCATTGCTTATGATTCCAGGTACAGAAATAATTAAAACGGCTTCCTATATATATAAAAAAAATAAATTAATTTAATGGGAAAGCTCATCTGAACCTCAGTCTCTTGGAATGGGTTTGCTTTTTATTTTGTATTAAAAGTTTGGCAATAACCTAAATATTAGTTGTCTCCCAGCAGGGAGCAACAGGACTGTTAATTGCTGCTCTGCTACTATGGAATGCATTTCCATAAGGATTGTTCTTCACTGTACGGTAGTTTCTCATAAAATATTATGCTGCATGCCAGTCAGTGCTACCAGTATCAGTTGCTCCATCCACAGGGGACAGACACCTCAAAGGAGTACTGAGGTCTTTGACCTCCAGGTCAGCAGTTCAGCAAACAGGGCCAGGCAGCTAAAAATCATCTTTAAGTAGATCTGATCCATCTTTCAGTCCTGGGGTTTTTTTTGTAAAATAGCACGTAAAATTTGAGAGAGAATGGAGGGAGGTACCTCCCAACTTTTGAAAGAGAAAATCTACGTTTTGAATAGTCTCTTACTGCTCATAGCAGTTCTCCCAGAACAAGAACAACTTAAAAACAACACAGAGAAAATACAATACTACTTAAACAGCTGCTGAATGCACACAGACTTTATAATTATCCCATACAGCTCTTGCAGTTGCAAAATTATGGGAGGGGAAAAAAAAGTATATATTGATGATGATGTAACATCACCTGCTGTAGCAGACTCAGAAGGTTCTATGCTGCTTCTGCCCGCTAATATAGAGCTTTTTTGGCAATGCAGTCTTTTGGCAAAAATCCTCTCAGATACATGGAAATTATGAAAGTGTAAATTAATGTAACCACTGCTTCTGCCGGAAGGCTGAACAACTAGAAAATGGCTGGTGCTGGAATTTCAGACTTGGCATTCAAATAAAGCCTGTATAAGAAGCATGCTTTCCACTAAACCACAAACCAGTTTTAAAAGTAGCATTTGAAATTAACTGAGAGTCAGTGTTTTCAACTCAGTCAATGCCCCAATATTTGGTGTGTTTCTTAAAGCCACAGCTTTGTAACAAAAAAGTAAAAAATTCAGTTTCACAACTAGGTTTTCATTAGCCTTAGTTTTTAATTGCCACTGAATTTGCAGCTTTTGAACGTCCCTTACTGCCAACAATTTAATGACCTCTCTTTCTGCAGAAAGATCGACACAGCTTTT
>VZTL01000782.1:0-12695 GCA_013400535.1 Scopus umbretta
CCCGCTGGCAAAACTTTCACGATTTTACATGGCAACATCTGAAATTTAGTAAGGGAAAGCTGGTACCCAGCTTTCTTCACCAACAGTTCTTTTTCACTTGGAAAAATCTTCTTTACTTGTGTTTAGGTTTTTTGTTCATTTATAAGAAATGGCAATATCCCTTCTTAGTTTTCATTGTTTTAGGTTAAATGGGCACATATTTGTGTAGATGTATGTTAGCATGAATGTGGGTAGGTGTGCATGCTGGGGATATGTAGAACACTTTTGAGTCCTGAAAGAACAAGGAAAAGATGAATTTTTAGAAAGTTGTAAACCATCAAATAAAATGCCACAAAACGTTCATCTTCTTGATAGCAAAACAACCTCCAAAACTAAGGTGAAATCTATTCTTGACCGTGCAGTTTTAGCATGGAAGCACTATCATTCAGTAGTTTAAAACTTAATAACTTTGCATTAAATAGCACCACAACTTAATAAAAAAGGGAAAATCTCTGTGTATTACCACTAAGTCAGTTCCAAGTACACTTATTTTCTTTGATACAACAGAGAGAAAACAAACCTGAGATTTTTTTGTATACAGAATTAATTACCAGATAACAGATATAACAGGAAAGCTATCCAGGAAGAGCTGGAATGAAAAAAAAAAATAATTATGTACGCAGTGGAAAAATGGTAGAGTTTATTATATACATTGCCACTTTCCCAGAGAATTTTCTGTTGTGTTTGGTTTTGTTGAGTAAAATAGTAGGAAGAATGCTTTTGTCTTCATAAGACATACAAGAGGAAATGTCACAAGTTGAAACATTAGTTTCTACACAGTTTACTTAATCTTCTCCCACTCTTCTGCAGACCCTTTTCTAATCCTGAGATGGAGTAAGATGGAAGAATTCTTAGCTGGACAGAGGAGGATTGCCTAATTTGGGGAAAGATCTTAGGCAATAGAAAGTGGTATCAGAAGCATATATGACAAAAGCCTTCCACTAGAAGTAGTCTTCCAGCAGAAGATTGTGCTATGGAGTGTCCTAGAAACAACAACCAATGAGTGAAACCTAGAATCTTGGTGAGCTGTTGCTGTTTGTTAGGCTCATAGGCAGCTCCTACCAACAATGCTTCAAGAAGATTTAAATCCAAGTGTAAGCACACACTAAAATCTGGGTATCAGCTGAGGAAAAAACAAATCAAGAAGCAATGAAAAAAGTGTGTGGGATTCTGCCAATCCTGCCTCAAAAGAACTCTTTCTGGAGGTACCTCACATTAAATTAATCTTATCTATATGAGATGAAAGTAAAAACCACAAGTTAAGTAATCAAGACTGGTCCTCAAACCTACCAGTGCAATCCCATAAGCAGCCCCTGCCGTTCCTTCCACTCTTTATATTCGGCTTATTTTGTATTCCCTGGCCCAAGTGCACAAGTCTTTGGACTGGTTGATAGTTTGCTCATCTGCAGCAGCTGGCACAAGGATTCCTGGTGTATGGGAAAAGCTGCTGGATATTGATGGTAGTGTCACATACTCTGTAGCCCTCCCTAGGTCACAGTTTATCAGTTTGATCTTTTCCCCAACTTGTGATGAAAATACTAGGAGCTCCCATTGTCCCAAGGGACTGGCAAGATCTGCATTGATTTCTTGGGGATGGAATAATCTGTTTTGCACTTCATTCATTATCTACTCATATGGTTGGAAAGTAGTTACCTAAAACATCTGTTTAAAGCCATAACCTGCCTTATATCATAAGCTTCATAGCCCATTTCCAAATGCATGAGAAGTAAGGATATCTTGTGCATCATATTGAAACTCTATGCATTCAGTTAACAGTGCTTGAGCTAAGAAGTTGAAAGCATGTTGCGAGCAGGGATTAGCAAAGCTAAACGAGTTACCATGGAAGTCTTAAATATGGTTTTATCTGTATGGGTTACTGCCCATATTGCATTGACAATTTGTAGTCCTGTGTATCCCATTCTAGCATATGATGTGGGTTAAGAGGAACAAAACACCGGTATTTTTTAAAAGGTCAGCTTGGGTGGTGGTGTATGATGTATTTCAGTTATTTAGTTGTCTCACTTGCGAACCTCCTTCTTTTTCTGTCTACCAGGTTTAAACTAATGATGAGACTGAGTGAACCAAACATAAATTAACAAAGTAAAAAAAATAGCACATAATAAGCATAGGTAGCAAATGAGATCTATTTACTAGTACAAGTTCAGGTAGTTTGGGAGGCCAAACGTGTACTGAGGTGCTCAAAATTAGTAGACAGTATCACTGCAGAAGTAAGTAACCTTCCTGGAAGTCTATCAGTGAGATTGCAATAAATAAAATGTTACTATTTATAGCTACATAGGGACACTGTCAGGAAAGTGAGCAAATCAATTTGTTTCTAGTTCTCCTCCAAGAATAACATTGATTAAAAGTGGTTTTGATTATTGCTTTTTCTTGACTTTTCTATTCTGAACACTGGGATGAGAGGTCACACATCTCCACATGCTTGTGAGGGGAAAATAATGGACCTTATAAATGGAAGCTTTAATTTGTCAGATTGCATCCAGAAAATGGTATTGTTACTAAGAGCTCTTAACATTTAGCTGTTATTCTGTAAGCAAATTGATGGCCCCATTCCTAATGGAAAGAGGTTTACTTGTAGAGGGGAAAAAAAATCACAAATGTTGCAAACTAAGAAGAAATCAAATATAGGGTAAAGTAGCTTCTCAGAGTCTGAATTGTCTGCATCAGGTTGGAGTTGAGCTACATTAATTCAAATACATTTCTTGTGTGTGAGAAACTGTCTTCAGAGATGCTGAATAACATAAGTATCAATTTGGTTGTGTATATATATGCACATATACATTCATATGTATATGTACATGTGCATACTTATTTCTTCCTTTATACCTAATCTTTTTTGTAATTTATAAATTCTGACAGGATGCATACATACACACACATGCCCGCACACACAGTCGCACACACACTCAGAATTTATATATTGGAAAAGATACTGCATGAGAGAAAGGATGTGTGTTGGAAAACATGCCTGCTTGGAACTGGAACTGAAAAGAAATTATCTTCAGGAATTTTTAAGGCCGCTATACAGAAAGAGATGCCATGCAGTTGACCTACATGATTAGCACACTTGCACCAAGGGAGCATACAATTTCAGCTGAGGTCTTACATTAGACTGTGTTAACACTTAATTGTTTGGGGTGGGGGTGGGGGATAAAAAAAAAACTTGAGAAAGCAGTGAAGGGCATGTTGGATGGTCTTGGGTCTTCCTGGAGTTAAGTGCATTACTTTTCACTCTATAAATGGATCTGAAGAAGGAAAAAAAATCAAATCAAATAAATAAAAAATTTTGGAAGAAATGCCTGTAACTGTTCAGAGATCAATTTCTGCATTATAGTCAAAGGAAGGTAAGATGACAATTGCAGTAAAACCGATCAGCTGGACAAAGGTAGCATTGAATTAGCAGGTAAACTCAGAGGAGAATAATATGTGCATGATTTTGAAAGATAAGAAAACATACTAATAAAAAATGGAGACTGTGATGTCCTATGACTGTGAGAAGAAGCAGGACAAACCTAGTGGACTGAATCTGGCTGAAATTCTGTAACAGCTCCTCTTTCACTCTTCTTCACTAATTCTTAATGGAGGAAATGCTGACTTGCTTGAACATTTTTGAGCCTACACTAGAGTTAATAAAAACATTTCAAATAGAAAAGATGCACAAGATGCACCTGTGTTTAGAGTCTCCCTGCTTCTTTCCCTTCTTCAAAGTATCACTTCTTTCTCTTTTTGTGGTGTCTTTCTGAATAAGCTGGAGATTAATTTTATAATAAGACTTGGCTTGCAAACCAATTCCTTATCTTCACTCATTCTAAAAATAAACAGAGAAAAAATAGGTAGGTTTAAATGGCTGGGTTTTTTCTCTGGTAAAACTGAAAATGTTTCACAGAAAAAGCTTGACATAAACAGCTGGTCTTCTTGTCAGTGTGGGTTTCTTTTTCATGCTTTTCAATGTAGCTCATTCCAAAGGAGATAAAATCGTGATGTCTTTTTAAGCTGGTACTGAGGTAATTGGAACAGAATGTAATCACTATCAGGAGGGAGGAAATATAGAGGAAGCAGAAGGGAACTACCTCTGTAGCAGGAGGCAGGATGTAGCTTCTTGATATTAGGACCATTCTGAAAAAGAGCCAGGCGACTGCAGTACAAAGAATAAGCAGGTTATTAATGAAACATTTCTCTTAACAACATTTTCATGCATCACTTTGAGCACTACATTTATTTGTAATATGGGGTTAATGTGTTTGATAATAGAAGAACACAGATATTTCAGTAAATGGACATTGCTGCGTAAAGGAAAATGGAATCTGAAATAACAGTGACAAGAGGGACACCAGAACTGATGAATACTTTATAGAATCTGAGCGTATAAACAGACTGAGGTTATGTCTACACTGCAGACTGCCACACAGTATAGAGAGATCACTCATTTGAAGCTCCACCATGCCGAGGCCTGCAGCATGATTATATGCTGAGAGGTTTTTTGAAGTATTAATTCTATCTGCACTCTCATAGATAATATTCATAGCACCTGACTGCAGTATAGAAACTCTTCTTTCTTTATTTTACAACAAAAAATATCACACACATAGGCTTTGTTGTGAATATTTTTGTTTCATTTATCTTCCTATATCTTCAAATATATCATTAATTTTTATTTCTGTCTCTTATTGTAGTGTTATAGTTGCCCTTCTGTTCCAAGAGTTATACATGCTAGCCAGCAACTTTAGAGAGTGTTTGACAAGATATCAGGATATCAGGAATTAGCAGTGGTGTTCCTGATGGACATTCCCAAAGCATTGCAGTCCACACTAAAAGGACTTAAACTCTGTTTCCTGGCTGGTGCCTGGGAACTGGAGAACTTTCTTGCTCTAACTCTATCAAAGGATGTAGATTTTAGGTGACAGTTTGTCTTCTCTGCTTCAGTAGACTACCATGTCAGAAAAAAAGAAAGTGAAAGAGGAATGACCAAATAGGTCACTTTAAATTTGTTCCTGTTAAAGTGGGCGGTGGTTCAGATCATGTGGTTCACCATTAAGTGGTTCTAAAATCTCAAATTTACCTGTGCGGAGAATTACTTTGACAAGGGCTGAACACAGCAATTTGTAGTTAACTTTGATATGATTTGGTGGCTGATCATTGGTGGGACGTTCTATTTATCCTTTAGCAAATAAGTTCTTCACATGTGTCATGAGGTCACTGACTACAGGGTTTTGTTTTGATGTGCACATCTCTGGGCAACACCAATCTCCTCTGTCCAGACTATCTATTCTGGAACTGTGATGACTCCCTCATTTTTATTAGCATAATTGGTTGTTGGACCATGTGGTAAAACAGAATGAAGAATTGTTCTTCAACATACTGGAATCTTAAATGACTTCACATTGTCATATATCTACTTATAGCACAAAATCATTTCTCAAAGCCTACCAGTAGTCTTCTGGATTATACAGATATAAATGGGAGGGTAACTCTAATAACGAATACAAGTAATAAAACAAACATAAATGTAAAGATACTAGAAAATTAGTAAATCTGGATTGTCCACCTAAAAGCTTTTGTACTTTATTTTGTTGATGGTGTTAATTAATTGTTAAAACACAAACACAATCATAATGGTCTCTACAATCTTGAACTACAATTTGCAGAGATCCCTTGTTTCCTTAAAGGCAACTGAAGGTAATTATCAGTGAAGAGCAGGGGGAAAATTAATTAAGCCAAAATCTGGAGGAGCAGAAGTGTGTGTTTACACAATTTCGTCCTTATAGGATAGTTTTCCAAAGACAGAAGGAGTTTGTTTGTATTAATAAAAATGGCCTGTTTCTGATTCCAGATATCGAGCTTTGATGGTCTAGTTGATTCAAAATTCATGGAGCTAGAATTATGAGTATGTGAAAATGCTGTTGTCATTTACACATGTCTGTTTGCCCATTTTTAGCATTCACATCTTGGCATTCTAAATGTACGATTATATTACATCTTTAAATAAATATCTTTTAGTGAGAATATATTAGATCAACATTCATATTAGCCAAAATGTAAAAAGTGGAGGCACTGAAGGCACTGAACTATACTGATAACCGAAACAGAAATACTTCAAGTTCAGCTTTTAGATACTGACCTCTAATACATGATTTTTTTTAGCATAAATACTAACTTTGCAAGAGTTACTTAATGAAAAAACCTTGGAAATTATGTTGCTGTGCTATGGTTTTGGTTTTCTGAAGGCAGAAAAAAAGTTCTAAATAAAGGAATAAAGAAACTACCCTGTGATCATCTACTCTCTTACCTCCGTTTCCTCTGTCACTGCCTGAAGTTCACTGTGTCTCAGCTGGTGTACTTGCACTTAATAAATGGATAACTTTATTTCCCTTTTTTAAAAAATATGGTATACTAGTTTGTTCTAGAAAATGACCTTGAATTCAAAGGCAATTTATGAATCACAGATGATATATAATTTTTGCATATTCAGTCATTGGATGTACAGTATTGAAAGCTTTTCACAACAAAAACATACATGCAAAATAATACAGTGACATAACTTTTACTCCTGTTGTTGGTATGTGAAACAAAAGGGTAAACCAGGCTTTTTATTTTCATAAAGTTTTAGTTTAGTGATTAAATTCTTACAGATTAATCCTAGTCATATATTAAACTAAATTCGCAAGAAAGATCAGTAATTAGTTAGCTAATGGGCATTAACATACATAATAGCAGTTATGAATAAAGAAATACTAAGTAAAGTCTTTAGATTTTCCTGAACTGAAGTAAATAGAAGGCTACCAAAAAAGAATCCAGTCATCTGAAGTCACTCAAAGACACAGGAGCTATTTAACTAAGGCAATTGCTGTTTGGTTATCATATGACTGTAGTTATCCAGATCTTACATATGCAATGTTAAATAAACCTCTACCTGAACAGATGGGCTGTTGTCTGATGTCTCTTGAAAAGCATCAAAACTTCTAATTAAGGGCAGTGGTATTAACAGAAGGAAGGTATGCTCTTTTAATTGGCAGGGTGAGCATTTCCAAATAGAGAAGAAATAATATTACCTAGGATAATTAGATAGAGGGCACTGTGAGTTTGGAAACTTCACCTGACTGAAAAGCCAGTGGAAGATTTTGTTCTGGAAATGGATCCTGATATTTAATATTTAGTGTAATGAATGAGATTTTCCTTCCTTTGTAAATATTAGAGTAAATACAAACAGGACAAACTTTTACTAAAGATTGTATCTCTTTTGTATCTTGTTGAAGTAAAGGTAACTGACAATGAAAACTCAAAGACCTACAGTAATATTTAATAGCATTATTCTTCTAATTAATTAGGCTTTGGATTAAGAAAGCACTTTTCCAGAGTGTCAATGCTGGAGAGTTCTTCATTTTTATTAAATAAAACGGTACAGTTTGGAAGGGTTGATTTATTCTTTCAGACATAATGGAGTATCACTTGGTCCAAGTGCCATAGTATCATTTAATTGGTGTGGACGAATGAAGCAGAAGTAAAGAAAAGAAGAGTTGTAGAGACTATGGTCTTTCACATGAGCTGTTAAAATATCCCTGGTTTTCAATAATACAATTTTTTATTAATAAATACCAGGTACTTCCAGAATGCTGTATTCTTGTATGTAGTATCATCAAAGAGTAAATAAGACAGACACCATGATAGCCACCTGTCCTGGTTTCAGCTGTTTACACTAGTCAAGGACTTTTCAGCTTCCCATGCTCTGCCAGGTGCACAAGAAGCTGGGAGGGAATGCAGGCAGGACAGCTGACCCAAATTAGCCACAGGGCTATTCCATACCACCTGATGTCAAGCTCTGTATATAAACTGGGGGAGTTGGCTGGGGAAGCAGTGATTGCTGCTTGGGGGCAGGCTGGGTATTGGATGGTGAGCAATTACATTGTGTATCACTTGTATCTTCTGTTATTATTATTATTTTCTCTTTCTCTGCTGTCCTATTAAACTGTCTTTATCTCAACCCATGGGTTTTAGTTTGTTGTTTTTTTTTTTTTTTCCTTCCTGATTCTCTCCCCCATTCCACTGGGTTAGGGGGAGGGTGAGTGAGAGGCTGTGTGGTGCTTGGTTGCCAATTAGTGTTAAACCACAACACCACCTTTTTCCTGCAACTTCTCCTTTTGCATTAAGATTCATTTCTCTTTTTGTTTCACACAACTTGAAAAAATACCTCTCAGCCAGTTGCATACAGCAATACATGTGTACATTAACTTACAGAACAGAGAAAAAACCAAAGAAAAACAGTAGTGAAGGGTGATTGTTGCAAACAGCTTGCAATATAGTGAAATGAAGTACATACCTAGAACTGATGATGGCCTTATATTCTAATAAAGTTAAGTGCCATACTGAACAGGTGGCTGTACTAAGCCTCCTGACAGCCTGAACTAAAAAGCCTGTGGTTTTGTTGTTTGTATGCTGATGATGTTTAGAATCACATTTCCTTCCTTATATTTTTTGATGGTGTTTGACACCACCTGTTTGAAGCTTGACATATCTCTTGCTAGTTGTATAAACAACTTTTTATCTTGAACATAGACAAACACAAATTTTATTTATTGGTTGACCCTGTTTGACAGTTTGTGATCCCTCCTGCTGCTTTGTTGTTTTTTTTTCTTTTTAAGAGACTGTATCTTTCCTCTCTAATGCTGTTTTAACTTACTGCTGTCCTGGTTTCAGCTTACTTCAGAGTTCATTTTCTTCCTAGTAGCTGGTATAGTGCTGTGTGTTGGACTTGGTATGAGAACAATGCTGATAACACTCTGATGTTTCAGTTGCTGCTCAGTAGTGTTTACACTAGTCAAAGACTTTTTAGCTTCCCATGCTCTGCCAGGTGCACAAAAAGCTGGGAGGGAACACAGGCAGGACAGCTGACCCAAACTGGCCACAGGGCTATTCCATACCATATGACATCATGCTCAGTATAGAAACTGGGGGAGTTGCCTGGGGGGGCAGCGATCGCTGCTCGGGGACAGGCTGGGCATCGGTCAGCTGGTGGCGAGCAACTGCAATTGTGCATCACTTGTTTTGTATATTTTATTATTATTATTATAATCTCTTTCTCTGCTGTCCTATTAAACTGCCTTTATCTCAACCGATGGGTTTTAGGGGTTTTTTTTCAGTTCTCTCCTCCATCCCACCAGGGCAGGGGGAGTGTGGTGCTTAGTTGCCGATTGTGGTTAAACCACAACAACTGCCATTACTGGTTGCTTTACACATTGATAAACCATTCAGTTATATTGGTGTTCTGTTGAAAATAAAAGAGAACACGTGCATCTCTAATGATAGAAATGGAACTATCTAGCTCAACTACCATAACAGCTAGCCATCTTCCCTTTAAACTTCTGATGGAAAACAAATTATATTTTAGACTGTACTTTATGTTAAAATGTTCTATCACACTCCAGTAAACTTTAAGATGAATTATTATAAAATAATGTTAGTCCTCCTGTGTGTTCCTGTTAGGTTGTAGCCCATATAAAATTATCTGACCTGTAAAACTTTTTCATTTGTTTCCATACCTAATTAAGTTTTTCAGGACACTGTAGCTCCCCAGCTAGAAAGAGTGTTTAAAATGCAGTCATATATGTTAATTATTTGAAGGCTTAGCTGGAGATATAGAGGAAAGGAACTGAACATGAAATACATACACACAATGTGTATATATATTGCTGTCACTGTAAGTGAAAGCCTTTGGCCTTGAGGCCAAGATTAATTAGGAAAAGCAGAGAAATGGTAAAAGCTCAAGAAATGTTGCCAGAAAGGGGAAGCTTCTCTTCTTCTGAAAAATTTTATGATAATAAAAATATTTAGTTTTCATTGAGACTGTGCTTCAGAAGTTTTCCACACTTTCTGTCTGAAAACTAGTAGCTTGTTTCTACAAGAAACTGAAGTCTGCATTTCATAGAATCCACAAATAGTTGAGACTGGAAGGGATCTTTAGTTAAAACCCCCCAGTCAGAGGATGGTCAACCAGAGCAGATTGCTAAGGACCATGTCCAGTTGTATTTTGAATATGTCCAGACATGGATAGTTTGTCACCTCTCTGAGCAAGGTGTTCCTGTCTTTTTTCCAATCTATGTGTTTGTTTTTAAGGGAAAGGCTGTGGATGTTGTCTACCTAGGCTTTAGTAAAGCCTTTGACACCATTTCCCACAGCATTCTTCTGGAGAAACTGGCGGCTCATGGCTTAGACAGGAATACTCTTCACTGGGTGAAAAACTGGCTGGATGGTCAGGCCCAAAGAGTTGTACTGAATGGAGTTAAATCCAGTTGGTGGTCAGTCACAAGTGGTGTTTCCCAAGGCTCAGTACTGGGGCAGGTCCTCTTTAATGTCTTTATCAATGATCTGGACCAGGGGATTTGTGCACACTCAGTAAGTTTGAAGACAACGCCAAACTGGGCAGGAGCATTGATCTGCTTGAGGGTAGGAAGGCTCTACAGAGGGATCTGCATGGGCTGCATTGATGGGCCGAGGCCAGCTGTATGAGGTTCAAAAAGGCTAACTGCTGGGTCCTGCACTTTAGTCACAACAACCCCATGCAACGCTACAGGCTTGGGGAAGCATGGCTGGAAAGCTGCCCAGCAGAAAAGGACCTGGGGGTGTTGGTAGGTAGCCAGCTGAATATGAACCAGCAGTGTGCCCAGGTGGCCAAGGCGGCCAATAGCATTCTGGCTTGTATGAGAAATAGCGTGTCCAGCAGGAGTAGGGAAGTGATTGTGCCCCTGTATTCAGCACTGGTGAGGCCTCACCTCAAATACTGTGTTCAGTTTTGAGCCCCTCATTACAAGAAATACGTTGATGTGCTGGAACGTGTCCAGAGAAGGGCAATGAAGCTGGTGAAGGGTCTGGAGAACAAGTCTTGTGAGGAGCAGCTGAAGGAACTGGGGTTGTTTAGTTTGGAGAAGAGGAGGCTGAAGGGAGACCTTATCGCTCTCTACAACTTCCTGAAAGGAGGTTGTAGTGAGGAGGGTGTTGGTCTCTTCTCGCAAGAACAAGTGATAGGGCAAGAGTAAATGGCCTGAAGTTGTGCCAGAGGAGGTTTACATTGGATATTAGGAAAAACTTCTTCATGGAAAGGGTTGACAAGCATTGGAACAGGCTGTCCAGGGAAGCAGCTGAGTCACCAAAAGATGCATAGATGTGGCACTTGGGGACAGGGTTTAGTGGTGCACTTGGCAGTCTTAGGTTAATGGTTGGACTCGATGGTCTTAAAGGTCTCTTCCAACCTAAACAATTCTATGATTCTATGATTTTGAAGAAAGGGTCACATTTACAAATGTGAGAAAAGAAGTTCTGGGTCTTGACCCTAAGAAGGAAAATCTATATTAGAGCGAAAAAGAGAAACCTGCTCTTTTTGGTTTTAAAATAATTTACATGTCCTAAATTGATGCTGCTATAGATGTCCATTCTAACACCCTACCCTAACTACGCTTAGTAACAGATTGCCTGAGATCAGAGGTCTAAGGTGACTCTAAGTTATACAACATGCTTTTGTTTAGTTAACAAATTGTCCAGGAACAAGAGACCAGGTGATGTGTTACTGACTTGATCAGTAAACCATGAGAAGTTGCTTGAGATCTGCCAAGAAGGAAATTAGGGGAAAGGTAACTCTGGCAGAGGGAGTTCACAACAACTGACTCAATTAAAAAGTAAAAAGACTACCCCCCCCCAATACGTCTTAAGCATGTGTAGTAAATTAAAATCATACTGTAGCTTTAAATCCAAGCAAAAGAAACATAGACCACTGAAAGACAAGTTTCAAAGAGAAAATGTTATGCTTTGTTAATTTAATGATTATGTATTAGATAGGCATAATGTGTTAATTGTAATGTATAAATGTTAGGAAGAACTTTAGTAGGTGTGCTTGATTTGTGGAGTATCTACCAAGCACCCAGGCCTGTAACAAAAAGCAGTATCTCTCCTGAGTGTGTGTGAATTGTCTTATTGCACACTGGGTAAAACAATCTGCTTTTTGGACAACATACAAACTGAAAAAAAATTCTTACTTTCTCCCCCACATCCCATTTTAAAAGGAAGGCTTCCTATATTAAGTGGTTTCCTTTTTTTTGTTAAGATTTTGACCAATTTCCACACTTTTGGGGGCAACAGAAGAAGCTTTCTCATATTTAACAGTGTCTACTGCATAATAATAATAGTCAAAGTCGTCATTTGTAAAGCCTCTCCATCATGGATGATCCTTCTAGAAATCACACCAGAAAAAAAATTATAAGACATATGAAAGTACAGCAACTCATCAAGGTATTCTGTTCAAAGGCCTTCTATATTGAAACTTTTATAAAATCATATATAAAATGGGGTAATTTATGTTCCTCATACTACTTAATGGACAGCAATTTGTAAGAGATGCAAAGAAACTGTCAAAATTTAAAGAACATTTGTGGTCTTAACAGCTGAGCAGGTGAAATCCATATCTAAAATGTTCTGTCCTTGACATATAGTATATAAAGAATGAAACAGAACAAAATTTGTTCATAACACTTAAAGTGAAGTAGAGGATTTAATTAAATCCAGCATTCTCCTGGAGAAGCTGGCGGCTCATGATCTGGACAGGTGTACCCTTCACTGGGTAAAAAAAACGTCTGGATGACCATGCCCAGAGA
>VZTL01000784.1:16957-30033 GCA_013400535.1 Scopus umbretta
CCCCGGCCGAGCCGTGGCGGCGGCGGCGGCGGCGGCTCCGGCCGTGCCGGAGCCTCTGTGCGTGCCTCGCAGTGCGAGGATGAGCAAGAGCAGCGTTTCTGTAGCCTTTAATTGCTGCTGGCTTTCGCGTGCTGCTCTTGCCTGTAGTGGTGCACGTTAAAAGGCGTTGCTGCTAACTATAGCTTGCCGGCAACAAAAGGAAGAAGTACAGGGTGATGCCTGTTAAGTTCCCTAAATAGAAGAGCCTTTCGGTGCTCGAGTATTTGGTTAGGTAAATAATTGGGTGTTTACCTTTTGGGTTTCTTTTAAATGGAAGCTGGTGTCTGCAGCTCCTTCCTCTTAACCATGTCTCTTTCAAAGGGAAGATGTTAAGTGGGCCATGCGTATCCCAAGAGTCACCTGGAGAGAGATTTTTATGAACTGTGTGTCTGCTTTGTAGCATCACTGAACTGTCCTGGTAGAAAGACTGCCGAAATGTTTATTTTCAGACTCAGAATGACCCTAATGTTTTGTTTCAAGCTTGCGTTTCCAGTTCTCATTGGAAAGAGACTTTGTGTTCTGCAGTGCAAACCATTACACTTCCAGGAGCGGAAGCGATGCATACCTCTGCTGGCCTTTCAATGCCTGGAGACAGGCTGTGGAGAGGTCTGCACAAAAAGCTGTCAGTTGTTCTTTGTCTTTTCCAATGAAACTTACGCTGAAAAGAGAGGAGCTCCTGGGAGAGGGGCTGCATGGTCTGGGAGAAGATACTGGCGTACTATTAGTTATCAGTATAATTAATGGTGATTTGTAACTGGATTTCTAAGTAAAAGTCCTCTTTCTTCTTTTCAGCTGACTTACTTATCTAATAGCACGCATCTCAACGTTTAAATCTTGGGAAATTGTGAGCATTCTTAATAGAATGAAGAATGTCTATGTGATGCGTAAATCTCTAATGTAGATTCAAACCTTTTAGTCCGTGCTTGTGAGGCAGCTTGTCGAACAGTTTTGCGGAAGCCTCCAAATGGTAGAAGTTATAGGGATTGCCAGCGCTAGTGATGTTTACCCTTTTTTTTCCTTTCTGTAAA
The DNA here is from genome assembly GCA_013400535.1 of Scopus umbretta. Classification (NCBI taxonomy): domain Eukaryota; kingdom Metazoa; phylum Chordata; class Aves; order Pelecaniformes; family Scopidae; genus Scopus; species Scopus umbretta. The sequence goes on from VZTL01000784.1 coordinate 18,025, forward strand.
AATGGGAGAATGTGACATACTCTTGCACAAAGAGATCAGAAAAAGCCTTCAGTCCTCTGCATGAGAGGTCAACTGTGGGGTTGAATAAGCTGTGATGCTAAATAGTGAATGTACTCCTTTACTATTGCAGATTCCTTGATCTCAGTCTTCACTTTGTCATGTTCTTCTGAATTTGAGGAAGGGCAAAAATATAACCATTTTAAGGTGAAGTCAGTATTTTGAGTTGCATCCACTTTGGCGATGTTGAAATAATGTATTTTTTTTTTTTAAGACCTTAAAGAGAGGATCTTTACCCATGAAAGAGAAAGCTAGAATGTCTGCTAGCTGTGCGTTTGTTATCTTTGTCACCTGTGGGCATGTACGCTTTACATAATCCTTAGAAATAGTAGGCTATCTGGGGGGAAAAAATGTGGGGAAGAGGGCAGGGAGAGATGTGGCTGTGAGGATAAGGCGGTGCTGGTTAAAAGCAACCAAGGAGGAACACAAGACTGTTAAATGTGTTGCTGGAGACCTTGCAGTGGCCCATGTGTATTCTGTATCTGACTTGGAAGAAAATAATTGCTGAGGCAAGGGATGGTGCTGTCTTGGAAACTGATGTATGGCAGTCTCCGGTATCAAAGAATAATGTCGGTACAGTGTCTGTTACGGAAAAAGTTCAGGCAACTGTATTTCGCATAATTGCCAACAGCATTATTTTCCCTGCAGTTTTACAGCTGAAGAAGAAATAATCGTACGAGAAAAATATTGGAACTTTGTGATTAGATTTGTTTTGCCAACCTAGCAAGTGCTATAGGATATAGTGGTCCTGGGAACAAGTCGCTAATCACATGCCTGGTGTGTTCTGGGAACTCCCCACCCCTTTGAGAGTGCTTACAGCCAGCTTCCAGTAAACTTCTAATGGCTCCAAGCTGTTGAAATTACTTTGCATCTAAATTGAAATCTATTTTAAGTGAACAAGGTAGCTTGGTAGGCTAGCGACAGCATTCTTGTGAACATATTATAGCCTGCCCACATCACACATGCAATTATGGGACAACTGTTTTAAGACTATTTCCTACCTTACAAAGAATTGATGTGAGGAACCAAGAAAATAGAACACTTGGTATAATTACTGTACATCCACTGAACGTTCTGCAAAATGTTTTACATTTCATAAATTACTAAGTAGGGAAGAAACGGTTATATGTTATTAGTCTGTTGCAGTACTTAACATTTTAGAACTACCCCAAGAGCTTATTTTATCAGTTAAGTCCTACTGTCTGAAATTATTTCTAGTCCTTGTGTATGTAACGAACGTGGAGTCACTTTAATTATAGCAAATATGCTTTGCAGACAGACCAGAGAGTTACTAAATCCTATTTTGCTTCTTGTCATGTTTTCTTAACTATTGCAAATCAGAGTAAGCACCTACCAACCAAGGATTTGTCAGTGGGCACAGCTGCTCGTTGAATCTCTTTGGTAGATGTGTAACCCACAACCATCAGGTTAGGCTTATACTGCTGAGTCTGAGGAGCTCTACACGGCAGCAAAAAAATCTGAAATTCCTATGGAAAAAAACAGTACTGGATTTAGGAGTGGGAGCAAGTTGGAAAGAAATGTAGTATAAGCTAAGTAACACTGCCTTAGAATGATCGAATGAGGAAATTGATTGCCTGTGCCTAGAGGGTGTCTTAGTCTTTACTACTGATGTTCTGTTTAGGATTAGTTTTGTGTCTATCAAAATTCCCAGCACCTTTGGGGCAGTAGATTGGTAACACTGAAGTGTCCAAGCTCTGCATAGAGGGGAAGAATGGAGGAAGAGGTGCGTAGGAGAGGTTAGACAACATAAAGAGAGGAAATGTAATGAGAAAGACGGTTACTACAGAGAATTCAAAATAAGCTATGCTGTAATCAGTTTATAATGGTAATGCAAAGAGGAGCCAAGAACGCAAAGAAGGTAGCACAAACAAGAGATATAAAGAGAGCTGGTTGCGTAGTAACTCTGCAATCATTACTTTAGCGGAATTGATGATGCTCATTTTGTGATATTGGCTCCTTAGTTCAAGCAATTACAATATACATTGAATTCCTACCAGTGCAGCTCATTTATTGTATTGTATTTTTCTCTGTAACAGTAAGTTTACTACACCAGTTGGTGCAAGAATGTGGGAATGTCTGCTGCAGTAGCCCACAAGGTTTCATTAAAAAATTGCATGTAAATACACTGTATGACCAAACAAGTATTTCTGCAAATTATGAAAAATGTGATTTTGCAAAGGAGCTTGGCACCTGTGCTTAGTACGTAGGCAGCAGGGATCTGCCATGCATTCAGTCCTCGGTACCTGTTTTGGTTTTTTGTTTTGTTTTTGTTTTTTTTCCTTACTCTCTGAAATGCTAACTTAATACCCTTCTGTGCCACTGTTAGACTTGATCTTTAACTCTGATCCTTGTCTCCAGCAGCCTGAGAATGCTTATGTATAACACCCACATATAGGCAGGCAGAAATGTCTCCATCAACATTAAACAGAGTGCAGTAAACACGGAAGTCTTCCAGACATGAAACTTCTGTGAAGAACGTTAAAAGCCAGCTATAGGTGGTATAGTCCTTCTCTTTGCTAATACTCCTACTGAAGCCCATCAGACAGTGCAGAGTGAAGCTAATCTGTCATTTCAAGGCTGTACCAGTGTAGTCCTGTTGGTACAGCTGTGCTGTTTCCTGAAAGGGCTTTTAGTATGGAAGTGGTTAATTCCAGCAATGCTTTTCCCCAGTGGGATTTATTTCAGACCTCAAGATAAAATAAACTATACAGACAGGAAAACAACATTAATGTGACAGACTTCTGCAGGCATGCTGTGTCAGTCACAAAAAACACCCTTGACTGGTGAGGTCACGCCACGGAAGATGTTCAAGTAGATGGACCTGAAGGCCCTACTCAGAGCACGGCTGGCAGAAGCTCATCCTTAATCATCTGTCACTGTTACCCATGGAGATCCAAAGTAAGCAAAATCGGATACTGAATTAAAGTGGTTGTTGTGTGGGAGAGCTATTTTGGTGTGACAACACTCAATTATAAAGTTTTTACTCAATTATAAAGTTTTTACTCACTTAACCACCTCAATTAATTCCACCTTTGTAGTGTAACATGCATGTAAAGCTTCATTCCAATCCTCAGAAGTCTTGGATTTTAAGAAATAACACTTTTAAATTGCACACTTTTAACCGCTGTTTTCTATAAGGTCAACATTTATATTTAACAATATCCAAATTCACTGCAATGCTTCAGTGACTGGTCCAGTGTAGTCGTGACTAATAGCTCTGTACACCTTATTGCAACTTGAATTCTCTGACTCTTTCTGCATTAACCTTTTTGAAGGTGTCACTGGTTTGAAAATGAATATGAAATTTGTTTTACATTGGTGTAGTTCACATTGTGAAGTCAGTGACACAGCACTCGTCCGTATGAGTACGATTTGTTAAAGCATCTTTCCTTCATGCTCCAGGTTGTGTATTTTTTGTCTGCTGCTGACCAGGCATGGTGCCTTTGATATTCCAGTTCATTTGTATGCACTGCGAGTAAGGTATATAATAAACCAGGAGAACTTAACCTAGAGAGAAAACACTGCACTCTGCGCTCCTTCTCTGTATGGTCCGGTATTGTCATTCAGAATTTAAAGAGCAGATGCATTAGGCTAAATATCAGAAAGTGCTTTCTGTTAAGCAAGTTCACCCTCTAAAATGTTATTAAATGGTTAGTGTTGCAAGGAAGAAAAATTGGCTGTGTGCAGCTTTCATCATGAAATTCAGCATGGTCTGCAACATGTTGGAGTACCCCAGTAGGAAGATACCCACTGTAACTTGAGATGCATAAAATGCTAGTACCAGATTGTTTTTCCCTGTTTAATGAAGACTGTGATAAGAACAACAATCAAAAATTAAAAGACTGTGATAAAGAACAATAGGAAAGCTGCTAGCCTGAATTATTAATTTGGTTTGCGTCAGTATTAATTTTGTTTTAGTGTATAGTGTAACATAAAGGACTTTGTTTAGAACAGTTGATTAAAAAAAAAAAACACAACAGGTGTATTTATTTCAGAAATACTAAAAAGGGTGAAGTTAACCAGGTTTTTTTTCCAAGTGCAGTGTTCTTTCTAGGAGGAACTTTTCTCATGTGTGGATGTGTAACAACAATTGAGCAGGAGCTGTTGCTGCCTTTTGGACTTAAAGGAGTTAAATTCTAAGTCTTAATCCAAGCTATGTCTCAGTCCTCTTTCTTACATCTCGTTTTGATAATAACTTGGATCTTAAGTCACCATCTCAACTTTTTACCCTTCTGCTATCACTGTAAGGGGAAAATACTCAGATTTAATTAATATATATTGCACATCTTTAATGTCTCTGTACTTTGTCAAGGAATCCCATTGCAGACATTGCCAACTGGTATTTCCTGTGTTCAGAGGTAGGGAGGTTATAGTTTGTAGATTGGTGGTGTTCTTGCAAAAGGCCAGTAGCTGATCCACAAAATATTTTAGGAAGGCCCATATGTGTGCTCCCATGCAACTGGCTCCCTGTCAATCACTAACTTTGGGCATGTAGCTACTAGTTTTACTGATGGGCTTACAGTTACAATTACACTTAAAAGAAAGATTTTATAGTGCTGCCACTCACCAAAATGCTAGAATTTATTAGCTCCTCCTTCCTCAAGAACCAAAGAGTGAGATATGAAATGATTGGTTTTGGAATCATTCAAAAACCTTAGAAGGTCCTGATTTTTATTTTGAGAAACTTCTTTGCTGTCATGTCTCTTCAAAGTTTTTCATTGGATCTTATTGGGAAAATTGATCTTTTTAGGTAACATGGTTTGGCACACATTGAACTTTTCTAGTAGAATAGCATCTGCTTTTCTTAAAATTAAATGAAGGTTAACCTATATCTGTTGTATCTTCTGTCTTGCAAAGGTTGTGCTTTATAGCTCTTCCAGTCAAAATGGATAGAGGAATGAATAATCTAACAACAGCATTCTTTTCCGCAAGATATATGCGTTAGAACTGAGATCATGTGTATAACACCCATAGTTTAAGTGAGTTTCTTCAGGCTGGAGTATTTTGAAGAGCATTGCAAAAGCAAATTAGTTCTAGTGATCTTAAGTGTAGCTTGGAAAATTTGAAGAAAACCATCCGCTTCTTGAGGAGCGAAGTTTTATATTGTAATCTTTCTAATAGGTTTTACTACAGTTTGAGGAGGTAAGACATTTTTACAGATATGGGGAAAAAAATAATTCTGGGAGGAGAACCCAAAGCAGAAACAATCTTGTAGCCAAATACTAGGATATTTTATTTTTAAAAATATGAACAGTGAAGTACAAGATGATAAAATACTGAAATGGTCATAACTAACCTAGTCAGGATGGCATAGTTCTTGGATTGTCAGTAGTTTGAAGGAGAGATTTTCAGGAACATAATTTCTGTTTCTCCAACAGACTAGGCTCTTTCATGCTGACCATTATCTGTGAACAACAGGAATGGGTTTTAACAACACTAGCTTTTCCAGACTTTATGCAGGACTCTGACGGTATGTGTAAAAGAAATGAACTCCTCAAGGAAAAAAAAGCTGTGAAATTAGCTTCTTTGTGGAGAACTGATGCTATTAGAAGTACTGCAGCTGAATTGAAAGTATGCAAGTGACCAGCTGGAAATAAAATGGTTTCATAAGTCAGCATAGTGAAGGTTTTGCAAGCTAGAGGAAATCCTATATTACACCATGCAACATCGAAAAGGTATTAGGACGCGTACTTCTCACTGGAATTTAAAAGTTCATGTGTACGGAAAGGAATACAGCTCACAGTTGGTAGTGTTTAGTGTTGCAAAGTGTAGAATTAAATGTTGATAAAGATATCAGATTTCACCATAGACAGACTTCTATAGTAGTTTTTCCCTAGAGAGTCTGACCTCTAAAATAAACCAGATTTGGTCTGCGACCACCGCTGGAATGCCTTTAGCTTTTGCCTTGCATGCCTGGCCATAGGGAGAGAGACATGCTTGAGACCCATCTAGTGATGTGCAATAGCATACGATCATTAATGGTGCCTTTGGGGTGTGTTTACAAAACTAATTTTTAGGCTGTTTCTCAGAATTTTTTGATTGCTGCTCCACTTGGTTACCCAGATAGTCTAAAGTGTGAATGTTATGCTTGCTTCTGTGTTCAGAAATGGATCCGTGATTTTCACATGCGTTGCAGTATAAAGAACATTTTTTAGATAGCTTGTTCTGTGAAAACTTAGAACTTACATACTTACATTCTTGTAAGTCGTTTAACAGTTCTGCAATGTTCTGAATTATCATGTGTGTGACAAGAGCTATAAGAATTCAAATAGGAACACACAACTAAAAGTTACTACTTCACAATTTGGGAACATTTAGCTTGGAAATGTCTTCTATGGTATCGCAAGAAAAGTCTGATCAGTATTTTAAGCATGACAAGATCAAAAACAGCTTGCACTGGCACTTAATGTGGAAACTGGTAAATTGACCTGAATATTAATAATTTTATACTAAGTTCATTAACTGAATGCCATCTGTTTCTAGGCACTGCATGTTTTATGCCCATAATATGTGAAATAGCCATGAAACTCTACCATGTACCATATGATTGGCAAGCATATATTGAACTAAAAGACGATTAATTGCCCAGTTGGGCCTTTTAGGTCTACTAGATTGACTCCACCAATTTTTCAAATTGTAGATCTAAGAGTTTTAGAATAAATAGCATCTAAAAATGGGGAGGGATCAGACTACACAGTGTTTCAACTTCATGAATGCGGTATTACCATGCAACATCAGGTCTATAACCACTTGTGTCCTTGAATCACCTAATCAAAAGGTTAATTACAAGTCTTTGTGTATTTGCAAACCGGTCTCATTCGGTGAGTCACACATACAAAATCCTCTTCCCCTGAATAAAACAGAAGAATGATTAGGATTTTAGGGGGAGCAATTTGCACTGCACAGAATGTAAACAGGAGAAGTTACCAGAACAAAGTATGGCTACAAAAGTAATGCTCTTACAATAATAATACAAAAGAGTACTTACACATTTGTAATTGTGTGGTAAAACAGATGGCAAAGTCATAAAATGAATGAAGTAACTTACTTTGCCAAGTCAGATTTCCCTAATGAAATTTATTTGCTACAGCTGGATGATTCCTTAGAGGAATAAAAGAAATTTTTTGAAATACGAAATCCAACATGCTCCTATTTTATTAGGTTCTGTTTGGCTGGTGTGTTGATGCAGTCTGCCTGTGGGGAGGGAGAATGCTTGCCTGTATTTGTGAAGAGGAGATGGAGAATTTGGTGGTACCTGCTTCCTGATGTCTCTTGCTAATGACCTGTGTTTGGTCCTGTGTGTTTGCACCAGTTGTGCTGCGACCTTTGATATAAATGTGCAGCACCTGCTGGAGCACTGGTTCCCTGCATCCTTCATTGTGAGAAGCCAATTAATAAAATGTGAAGGGTAGTGTATTTCAGTATTCCTACTCTGCTTTTGTTGAAACTTCATCCAGCTGGACATTGACCATGTGGAAGAAGGCAGTACCTGTCTCAAACACTTCACTTGAAAGCTTAAACTTTTTCTATGTCAAGAATTTCATAGGAACGTTATTCAAACAAGGCTTCTGTGTTCATTCTGTCTGCGCTAATACCTTGAAAGAATTTAAGGGTGTTCATGTGAGTTTTCACCATAATACTATATGACTGGCCAACAAGGCAAAATAAGTTGTTTGAGCAGGATAAACTCCTTGAGCTGTCAACATCAGAACTTGTCTCACTGTGAAGTGAGATGCCTGTAACACAACAAGACTGCTTCTACCAACCAGAACATGTGGACGGCAATCCCTCCTATGATTCTTTAAGCGTTGAGTGCAGCCTGCTATGAGCCTAGTGGGAACTTGTTTTTGCTTTACAGATACCATTTGTTTCTTGATTTCTCTGTCACAAGTTAACTTTCCTGCCTATAGAGCATTGAAATGATTTGGGTGGAGCTTTGGCTTTAGTGACTGTGGAACTTAAGTCATCCTTTCTGGCTGTAAAAATGACCGTAGGGATATGTGTCTTTTCTGGAAAATGCACATCTGACATTCTGAGCTTCTGACTAAAGAGTATAGGGTTGTTAACAAATAATGAGATACTTGTGTTATAGGAAAACCTGATTTATGGACTTGTTCTGGCAAACCTATATTTTTCGAGTATGTCTTTTGGAAGCCTTCTCCAGACTTTGTTTAAGGAATTTACTTCATCAAGCCAAATCAAAATGCTTACATTTAAATCTGCCTTAGATTTATTTAGTGAATGTTGAAGCGTAGGTGTACAGGGGCAGAAAGGACACAGTGATGTGGTTGCAATTTCTTTGGAAGCATGGATGAGGAAAAAAGCTGGTTTTATGATACTGAATACGCTGTGAGCAACTTTTTGAATGCAGATCTCTTGAAGGCTGGTTTTAAAATTGAACTGCTGAGGCTCATGCTGCAAGCTCTGGCATAGTGCCTTTGAGGGAACTCCATTTTTGTTGCTTTCCAGAATAGCTGGAAGCAGCAGCTCTGCGCAAGTGTGAGTGATGCCTGACTTATCAGTCAAAAGTTAGCTTCCAAATGTGCTTTCTTGCACTTAAAACACAGGGTGAAAATGGTTGTAGCTAGTATGTCTTAGGTGACAGTAGCTTAAATGTGTCCTTGAAGTGCTTCCCTCAGTCCTTAGGTGAATAGCACTAACTTAAGACCCCAAGTTGTTGATCCTATGTTGCTAAAATTCATTCTTCTCATAGCGAGGCTATGCCTCGCCCCTCACATTTTTATGAAGTGGGGGGAAAAGTGTCTTGCATATCAAATGCTGAATAAAATTCAGTAGTAGCAGTGCTTTATGTAGCATCTCGCATGAACGTAACTTGACTTTTGTCAGGAGACTTGATTATGGGTATTTGGTATGGGTGCCTCTTCTGCAGATGTCTCCCTTTCGTGTTTCAGCCTTTCATTCCTCGTTAGTTTTTGCTTATGCTAGAAAATCGGCTGTAGTACCGTAGTACCTGTTTGCATGTCTTGCTTCTGAATCCATGCAAGTCTCTAGTGTGGATAGCTTTGACAGGTTAGTGACATGTAATTGTTCGTTCTTCTGCTGTGACTGCTGTTACTGTTAATTCTCTCCTCATGGTATATAAAGTTAAATCAATACAAAATTAATGCCTTCTGTTACTATTCTAGATTACAGACCTCCGTGTTTAGAAATTTAATCTAAGAGAAGACATGACTCTTACACTTTGTGTTAAAACTTTCAACACTGTCAACCTCAGAAAGCTGAGTTCCCTCAGTGATTAGAATAGACTGAGATAGGGCAGAAGCCATGTAGTGAACTTGAGGAAGCAGAAAAAGTATTCTAGACTCTCATGTAGATGTGTATATTGCCAAAATTACTTTACAGTGTAGCTTTAGTCTAAAACAAGCTTGCTGATCATGTTAACATAGGTGTTGTGCTTGTTTGCTTCTTTTCCCACCAATCTCTGGATCAGTCCAGATAAACCATTGCAAGTGTCTAGAATTCTTCCAAATGTTCCATAATAGCCATCACATAACTTATTAGAAAGTGAGGAATCTTCAACAGATGCTAAATTGCGGTTGAAGAACCTTACAACACTTGCATTGTTTTTCTACAGTGTCTATAGGCTGGAGGTGCTGCAGTTCAGCTCTCCCCATGCTCAGCTATGTGTTTTCTGGTCTGTCTTTTGTGCCAGCAAGCTTGTTTAGGTAGTTAATCTGTCTGAAAACAAGTATAGGTTAGTTTTTGTCTAGAGCAACTTCTGAACTGCTTTGCTACCTAGTTGTTGCAAACACCAGTGCTTATTGGACGGAAGGATATGGGAATATCAGTCAGGCTGTGGCAGGTTCCATTTATATCAGCCTTGCAGACACACACAGTTGGGCATGAATGTTGTGTGTTTTGTCAGCTCTTTATGTGGACAATAATGTAGCTGCTTAATTTTCTTTTCAGTACGTTGCAAGGTTTAAAACCTTAAGACCTTGATTTTGTTCCAGACTATTTCTGCTGTTCTGTTTGTCAGGGTTTTCTTGTGCTGTTCCATATGGGTTTCAAGAAATTTCTTTATGGAAGTGCCTCCATAGAAGTCTTCTTGCAGGATGTAAAAGAGGCTTTTTGGTAACAAAATGCTGAAATGATGATTTAAAACATATGGAATACGTCTCTATTCTCACATTGGAAGCTGCTGCGTAGTTCATGGCTATGCCCGGAAGCTGGCACTGAGGCCCTGTGGAGCCTTGGGGAGACTGCTGGAAGGCTGTGAACTTCTTTACTGTTTGCTAGTGGTTTACTGACTTTTTTGGAGGGATCGCAATTCTTGTGATGATGTCTTAAGAGAACAGGGCTGCAGACATGTGGGGACCACTGTTCTTTATAGCAGCATGATGTAATTATAGGATGGATGGGGCCTCAGTTACTTGGTGTAGGGTTCACTGGTTGACTCTTGCACTTGCAGTGCCTGTATACGGTTATAGTTCAAAGCACCTGTCTCAAGAAGCTGGGAAATGTAGGTCTTTTCCCTGAGATTTGCTGCTGCTCAGAGATAGAACTTAAGTCAGTTTTCTACCCTTTGCTTTTCTTAGTAGATGTGTAGTCACCTTAGTAAACTTTTGTGGGTGTGGGAGAGACAAGCACCTTTTATGGTGTGCACTAGAAAGCTTTGGAAAGAGGGTTCTTACCAAATCTTGAATGTGGCTTAACTGCTTGTTAAAGTCATGGGAAGCTATGAATCCCAACTCCCAGTTAAACAGGTTTATGTCAAAGGATTATTTTCAGGAGAAAGGAAAGGTCTTACTGTGAAAGTGTTTTCAACTTGTTCTGTGGTTGAGATTCAGGCAGCCTGTTTCATTGTCTAATGAGACTAGTCACTTCTGAGATAGGTTTAGAATTTTTGGATTCAGTTTCCTCTTTCTTTAGGTTACTACTTAGAATTTATAGTGACTATTTAATACTTGAAATATTTGTTCTACCTTAATAAAATCCTGTGCAGAGCTTGACAGATGTTGCATGTTTAAACTAATGAAAACACCAGTCAAACTTGAGACATGTAATGACACTTATTACAATAATGCTGATCTAACCTAAAAAATGTTACTCTCCAGTTCTTAAGACAGCTGGTGTCATGTATCCCATCCCATATCTTCATGTATCCTATCTATTTCTGGGTCATGGGGTGTTTCTGCTGATCTAGTTTGAATATTGTAATTGGAAGCAGCTGTTGGGAGGGTTCGGCTCTGCTTGCCTGGAGTTGCCTCCCTCCATTTCCAGGAACATTTTTGTTGCAGGAATATCTGAGTCACTCCTGAGGTGTCTTCCAGATATTTTGCATCTTGTATGCTAGGCTGTGCTGATCATTTTCAAGCAATACATTCTCAAGTACAATTTTGCCTGTAACCAGACTGAAACTACTGGACTCAATAAACAATGAAGTAACTGGATGACATTGTGATCTTTTAATAACAGATGAGATGATATTGCTTGCTGGTCCCTGGGGACATGAAATATGTTGACACTCTTAAAATTCTTGGTCCTGTTCTTTTTCTCAGAAAGCTGAACTTGTAATTTGTAGGTCATATGAGGCAACAGACTTGTGAATCACTTTGTGGGAATTAAGAAACCTTGGAGAGTATTCAAACTCACTTTAGAAAATGGAGTTACTGTCAAATAATTACTATAAATTTTCACCTCCGAATGAGATAAAAATTGGAGCTAATGTTTCTGGAGGTGATAGATTACACTGAGTGTAAAGTACAGACTAGTGCAGTTATTAGTTTCTTCAATTAAAAAAAGATAGAGTTATTTGTTTAGAAGAACATGAGTCTCCCTTACTAAGTTTTTTTAATTGTTTGGTAAGTGATTGATACAATATTTTGCCTTTCCGGAAGTTTTCTGGTCAAAGCATTCTAACTGTAGTTCTTATTATTGTGCAGGTAGCTCACATATTTCAATTAAATA
>VZTL01000788.1:0-35558 GCA_013400535.1 Scopus umbretta
TTTTTTTTTTTTTTTCAGCAAAGGTACTTTAACCAGCATGCTAAATCCACCTCTTCTCATTCTCCACTTGACTTCTTCCAGTGTTTTTGGGTTGTAATGCCAGAACAACAGTAATCAATAGCCCAGAAAATTGTAGTATTACATGTCACTGTAATGACTTGAACGCTAGTATCTGTGTTAGCTTCTTATCTAGCTGTGATGATGCCTACTGATTGGAAAAGAGGGGCACTTGCAACAAAGCTTCTCTGCAATTATCCTCCCAATGTGTGCACGAGGCAGCTGGGAACCTTGTGATAACAAGCAAGTCAATCTTCACTTTCTCATTGTCTTTCTTCAATCGACGGTTGAGGACTTGGCAGAGAAGTTTCCTGCATTTGGCTCTAGGAAAGGGGGCAAGAGAGACTGGGTTCTTCTTCTGTGTTGGATTTTAAGTCCCATCTATTTATTCAGTGAGGTGGAAAATACTGAAATGTGGTTACATGGAAAGTACATTGAAATGTGAATATATGTGATACACACAAGTATTGTGTTGACTGTGGCTTCTATTATTTTCCTCGTAGGTCTTGCAGATGCAATGTGTTCTATCCTGGAGTTTCATGTCTGAGTAAGATCTCTCCATGTCTCTCTATATCTTCTGAACTACTGTATTCCCTGGTTTCCAGTTCTGTAATATCCAAAAAGTGCTGTAAAGGCTGTTACTAAGCTCCCAGAGCTTAGATAGCGTATGCCTCTTGTGCACGCGCTGCACAGTATATTGGTGTGTGAAGCGAGCTGGAGCTGCATGAATGCATCTTGGCATTTTCTCTGGTGCCTGTAGGTGGGCTGCTCGTCTTGGAAGAGCAGCTGGCTCCTGGTGGGCCAAAACAACATGCAGTGCTGGGGATCTGCCCAAGGGCCCGGCCCCCACACAGGACAGGCTGCAACAGGGCTCCAGCTCAGGGGGAGCAAAGAGGATCGGGCTCAGGGAGGCTGTTTTTCAGAAGTGGTTTCTCTATGGGTGAAACAGGGAACTTTGTGGGACAAGGAAAGCAGTTGGGTTTTGGCTGTATTGCCAAATTTATGTGAGCATACAAAGAGCAACAAATATGCGGAGAAGGCTATTTAGGGGATTCTTGGTGGAGTAGAGTTATGGCACTTAGTACTGTGGGCTTGAAGGGGGCAAACCCAGCCTACTAGCAAAATGAGCATGTATCATTCAAGGGATTCTTTGTTCTTCCTCTGTGCTTGTTTCCCTCTGGTTTAATGGGTGATGAGAAGGCTTTTCTAATCAATTTCTTAATGGGAACAGGGTTACAAACCTGATTTTTTTTGCTTTCTGTATCGCTTTGAGAAGCTGTTTATGGTGGTTGAGTTGGTTAAATGGTAGAAGACCTAACAGTTACTCTCCTCTGTCAAGGACTTTCCAAAGGTTTGGGAAAGGAGCTCGGTGCAATTGTGGAGCTCTGTTTCTCTGTCTCTGATGTGTTTCTGGAGGAGGTGGAGGCAATCAGCATAAACCTGTGCCAAGACTCTGAGCTTCTTTTAGTAGCAGGGATGGAAGATACGTTTGTTCTCCCTGATCCGTCCTCCAAAATGTGTGCGTTTTCCCATTCCCAACTAATGCCAAGTCTCTTCTAGAGCTTACAATGGATGCCTGTGGGCTGAGGACATGATGCAAAGTGTGATGTCACCAGGGCAACCTTCCTAGGGCTAGAATGAAATTCTGGTGAGATCAGATTAAATCATATGTCTTGCTTTCAATAAAGCACGTTTTCTTTCCCTCAAGTTTGTCTCTGGAGATGACAATGAATTCCTTTGATACAGACAAATGAAGATGGAGCAACTTCTGCTAAACACTTTCATAGGAGCTGTTTTTTCTTCCTTTTTTTTTTTTTTTTNTTTGGTTTTGTTTTTGTTTTAATCTGCAAGAATCTCTCCTATATATCCTGCTCTCATTACATACAGAGCTCTGCACTGAGCGTAGTTAAGACATAGCATTTTAAAACCTGGAACTGGTGTTTCTTCTCTTCAAGAGGGTGTTAACAGAAGGTTACAATTATACATACATTTTAATATGTAACTCTCTATTGTAAACAATTTACTCTTAATATGTCTGGCTTTTGTTTGCTGTAAAGTTAGACATTATATTTGGATTAATGATTCACTTGGCTGTATAGTAATTTCTCTGTATACGTACAATCTCACTCCAGTCATCCTAGATTATTTTTTAACATAATCTAATTTAAAAAGAAAACCTTCTCCCTGTTTATAAAAATATTATTTGTTCCTGGCTTTCATACATATATTTGGAGGAAAGAAGTGAATGATACTGAATAATGACTAGCACTCAGTCTCTCTAACCACAAATTATATACCTTTATTTGCAATTTATTCTAAATGCTCATTGTTGTTGGGGTTTGTTTAAACATTTTCTCTGTGTATTCTCCCATGTTGCTGTGCAGATTCTTGTTCATAACTCCCCTGAATCCATACCCAGAAACACAGGTACCTGAGCTGGATTGTGGAATGTGAGCAAACGTAAAGGCATGAGGGGCAGCCAGATACCTCTGGCTGTGAGATTGGGTTTAGACTCCTAAACTATTGGGTGGAGAAAGACGAAGACCAACTATTGCACCACTCCAGTACGGCCAAGTCCATATAGGAATGGGGGCGTGTGAGTGCCTGCTGTTGTTATTGGAGAAAATCAGAAATAGGGAGGAATTGTTCCTGTGCTGCCCCAGGATGGAATAGCTTCATCCCTCTTCTCTCCTGGGGTGTGTCCTTGAGATATGATCTAGCTCAGTGAGGGAGAGCACATAATCTTGTCTGTATAAAAGAAATATTTCTGTAGCATAAATGCAGATGCCTATCTGAATAAGATCCCTCTTACAAGTTTATGTGGCAAAGTAAGAGAGGAATCTTTGGATGGAAACACTGGAAAAAGCTGTTCTTCCCATTGGAGGAAAGCTTTTGTTCAAAATGCACTGGATGCTGGATTAGAGTAGTAAGAGCAAAGAACTGTAGAGAGTTATCCCACTCAACACGTTATATGTGTTTCCATCAATGTTTAATAAATGCTGTAAAGGTAATGCTCTCGATGTCACCACAGAGGCAGCAAAGAAATGGGGATAAGCCATAGTACCATACCATTTTTGCCATTGGTGACACTGAAATGGGAGAATGGTATTAAAATAGCTGAAGTATCTTTCTGAAGATCCAGAGACAGGTGTTTGGGCCACAGAATTAGGTTTTTGTTTCCTTAGTTAGAGAAGTATATGTTTGTAATCCTGTAGGTTTTTCTTTCATGGGCTGTAGAAATAGATGTGCCTTAATGTACCAGCTCACTAGACATCCTTGTGTCAGATTGTGAAGACAGACGAACCTGAGTAGCTTCACGTTCATACATCTACATTCACGGCTTCTCGATTTGTGGTGTAACTGCTCCAGAGAAGCTATGAGCTAGGTGCCAGGAAGGTGAGCAGCACCAGCTAAAATCCTCTCTCCACAGAAATCAAGGGCAGCATTCCTCAGATAATGGCTCCCAGTAGTCCAGCCTCCCACCTGCCCTCTCTCCCCAGAAGTAATGTGGTGAACTATAAGTCAGTTCTGCTTAACGGCGTTCTTTTGTCAACCATAGATCTAATACCTGTAGAACCAGGGTTTCAGCAGGAACCCTGCATACAAATGTTTAATCTGTTACGAAGGGGAAAATGCAGCTCTCTTTTCAGACAATTCAAAAGACCAATGTTTCAATGTCTTATGTTAATTCTCAATACAGAGGTTTCATGTAAGTATTAATGAACATTAATACACACTTCATATATGGCTACTAATCTATTTTCTGTTCTTCCTAAGCAAGAAAAATAATACTTTCCAATTCTAGCCTTTCAGAAGTTTGCAGGTCCAACCTAATATTATGAAATGTAGAGGGCTATCTCTATTTTTACCCAGAAGTAATGTATAATATACTGAAGTCCAAAGCCAAGTCAGCTGCCGATGTCTAAATGGTAGGGAATACATTTCATTTATGATCATCACTGGCCCCAGAGTTAAGCAATTCCAGCATGAAGAGACTCCAGCAAGCTCTGGAAACCAAATGAAGAGTTTGTTAGCTTGGTAAATACAAGCATGAGAGTTTATGGGACTGAGATGACCTTTCATATGAGCGCAGCGTAGTTAAGAGATGACTGTGCAGGATCTGAGCTGACTTAATCTTACATCTGCCTTCTTTGCTGAGGAACACCAGGCTACTGTAGGTAACATAAGCCCTGTCCTGTAACTCCCACGGCTCAAGCTAAAATGCCAGTGTTTCAGCCAATGTGACTCTCATACGTGACTGAGGGGCATGTTAATACACTATCTAGAGTCCAAAAGACAGGGAAAATGAGCCCATATAGCCAAAGAACTTGAAGTTCACACAGTAGAGCTGCATGCATGTAGGTGTGCTCAAGCAGAAGATGTATATATGGGGAAATATATTGCAGAATTAATGGCTTCAAAGAGATCCAGGGCAGAGAGGTGGCTTCAACACAGCCGTAGCAACATGGAAAGACATGGTGAATGTAGCTTCCTTGTGTGCTAAACTGCGACAGTTTCCTTCCCCCCTGAGAATTGTCAAAATATAGTGAAAGTTTCCCATCCTAAAGCAAAGAAAAAGATGTTAGAAACCACATTAAGAGTTTTTTTCTTTTAACATATTAATATGTTGACTATATTAAAAATAAAACTTTCAGGATTTAGAAACCAGCAGCCCTAACCCAGCTCCTTCCCCTGTCAGGCTGGTTCAGTGACAGCAATATGGTACTTTGTGTTTCTGAAAGTGAAGCCACTTACTTGAGAGGGTTGAATAAACAAGTTTACCTTTATCTGTACCTTTAGATCCTCCCTCTAAGGCCCATGCACATTCTTACGCTACTTTTCATAGCCCCAGAACACAAAATGAATTACAACTACACCTCACAGAGGTTTCGTTCCTCTAGCGGATGCTCTGTTAGGCAGCAGGGCCTAACAGCCTGACTCCTCACTATGTTACTCCAGTGTTATACTTTGTTATAATCAGTTGGACCAGTGGTCTTGGCAGTTGGAGTAATGTAGCAACACTATTTCATCCCTGGGTATGAAATTCCTTTGAACTCCCTTACACTGCAGTCAACTGAGTTGTTACCTTCAAACAAGCATATTTTCCAGTCTAGTTGTTTCCACTTTTTGAAAAGATCCAAAAATCCTATGATTTTTTTTTCTCTCGTATTGAAAGAAAATATTCTTTCCTATTGAAATTGAGCATGTGTCAAAATTATCTCCTGAGGTGGGAACCTTAAAGTATTCATTTCCTGAAAAGTTCAGCTTTGCTAATCACAATCAGATGCTGGCCAACATAACAGGTCCTCCCTGGGCTTGTAGCAGCCTTTTCAGAAATCTAACTTCCCATCTCCTATGATAACATTATCTTGATAGTGGCTTTGAGTAATTTTTGTGGATATTTACATGGCGTCTACTGTCTTTCCTCCTGCCTTTAAGGGCCTCGTCCAAAGTCCAGTGAGAGATTTTCCACTGCCTTCAAAAAGAGTAAGATAAGGCACTTGAAAAGATCATTCATTTAGTGAAAATATGTTCTTTCTGCAAGTACTTGCATGCTGCTGGGCTTGCATCTTTGCTAAAGGGATTGCAGGCTCTATAGTGCATGTGTGAGTCATGCTGGTGAATCAGAGTTTTCCCTGGTTTTCAAACTGTGGTTTTCTTTGTAATAAAGCATACATTGTATTTTCATGGCCAAAGCTCTACCATCACATCACTTTCACAGACTTATATGCTAAAGGGAGAAACTTTCCTTATGCTTAAGTATCTCATGTAAATAAACGGGGCAGTACAAGAATGATACACTTTTTTTTTGTTTCCAGATTGGATCTTTTTAAAGGTGCGACACGAGTTCCTTTGAATAGTTTCAATATACAGGAACAGTTAAGCTGCTAGGTATTTTGGGCAGGAGTCAGGCATTTCTATCAACTAAATTACCTTCTGTAATCTAACCTTTATGGGGAAAAAATGCACCGATTTTCCAGGGAATAACTCACTGCTGCTCTGTGATGCATGTTGAGTTCAACAGAAAGCATATGATGTATTGCATGTTGCTAATTATCTGGTGTTTTGCTATTCTGTCTTCAGCCCTCTCTCTACAATATTAGTCCTCTAGGCATTTCTGTTGTGGAAATACTCTTGAAACCATAAAAACAAATGCCATTTAGGATGTTGGGCTCAGGTCCCGGGTTAGTGTAAATCAGCTCTAACATATTTATACTGCTATCTATCACACGGGAAGCCAGGCTGTTGCCATCTTCTTTGTCCTTTCACAAGACGATCTGGGACCTGCTCCCAGAGGAAATGTGAAGCCCCCCCACACACACATTTCCTACGATAGTGCCCCCACCACCAACTCACGCATTGATGGAAGATGAACTCAATATACCTCTAGGTCCTTTCATTGATAGACATTGTGATACATCAAGTTGTTTGCAACACAAAATTAGTTCATAGCGGATTAAAAAAAAAAAAAAAAGCCAATTGCCTTAATCATTAGCAAGGAAAAGAGAACAGAAATAGAGGAGAGAAAGATCTGAAAAGATTTTGGAACAACAGTTTTTAGGGTGTTTGATTTACTATTCAAGTGTGCACAGCTGCTGCTTGGGGGGGAAAAGGCACCATGCCAAGAAGGAGAGACAAGGGTAGAACAGCACCAAGAGAGGAGAAGATTGTTTGCAGACTGGGCTATTGAACAGGCTTGGAAAAAGGTCCCCTCATTCCTCCCTGCATAAAAAAGTTGCCCACTTGGAGTCCTGCCAGCTCACAGATACGCCACTTAAGCATCGCTGATGCCATGCACTGATGGCAGGGCCAGAATCCATTCTTCATTCCTCCAGTCCGATTTTCCTCAGAGGTAATGTTAGCTGCATTAACAGCTCCCTTATTGGTAGGATCTCTCTCTTGCGCTCCCTCTAACGTCTTCTGAACAATCAGCTCAAGTGGGAGATATATAATTATTCATTTTAGTTAAACGACAGCAGTCAACACTCCCTGTCCACAGCAATTCAGGCTCTCAGCATGGCGGTAGCGCCATTACGTGAGGAGGCATAAAGCTTCAGTACATGACACCTGATGGGAACGGTCCAGGTACGGATCAGAAGCACTTGCCAAAACTGATCACAGCAGCCGCCTCCTTAGTTTTCAACAAGGTGAAGGATGTCTCCCTTTGGACCCAGAGATTTGTCATCATTCAAGCACTGCTATACTTGTACAGACACAGATTGACTCAGTCTTAATAGCATTGATCGGCTCGCTCAGGTGACAGTCCTATAATACAGCCGTTTATTCTGCTGCTCCCACCACTGGGCAACTAGCATTTTTCTCTGCTTCCTTTGATGCTATTTTTGTTGTTTGAGTCTCCTTGGCTCTGCTCATGTTTTGCACTGCTGGAAGGTTTCAGCAATGTTCTGCTCTTGCTCTGATACAAGGGCACAGGCTATTCCTTGGGCAGTGGGGCCAGAGGCCTTTCTATCAGCAAAGCGGGGCTTGACCTGGATTTTTATGGTCTCCACACCGATCAGTGCTCAGCAAGGGAGAGGAACTGGGTTTGTGTTACTGGTTTGGATTACTTTGTTTATGAGAATCTCGCTTCTGGTGATTAATGCCTGCACATTATACAAGAGTGGCTTCAAATTTCTCTTTGAAGCATGGCTCTAGAAATACTACCAGATGATATTTCTTCCCAGGCAAATGATTCCTTTTTTATGGAAAATAGGAATGCTTTGTCAGTTGCAAAAGACCCTAATATGGTACAACTTGTCATCTTATTTACAAACACAGCCTCTTTATTCCAGTAAGAGGTGAATACGCTGCTGTTCAAACATCGGACTGTTCACACTTACCATAAACTAAGCTGGCACTGCCTTCCCAAGTTACCAGTTCAAACAATTCACCAGACCAGCTGTTGAATTCCACAATGAAGCCTCTGGATGCAACATCTGCTTTTGCCCAGTTTCCACTAGTCACAGCTTTCTGATCTTCCAGCACCCACTTGGGAATAGGCTTTGGATGAGCTGGAACTACTTTAGTCTGACTTAACAAGCTTTTTATTCCCCCCCCCTCCCCCCGCCCCGTAGTTTAGTCACAATTTCTTTTAACTTTTAGGAAATACAATGTTTTAAGGAGTTATTTATTTAATTCCTATTCCTACTGGATTTTTGAGATTTGATTTATCGTGCTCAGTGGTCATGACAAACACGCTATAGCTAAGTGCAAGAAGAATTATTTGAATGCAGATTGACATGAAGCAAAAGTTTCAGAGGAGCTTATGTGACTAAGGTGTATAAATCCCATTGACTTTGAAGTTTTTACCTAATATCTTTCTAATGATCTTAAGAGCCCAGTTGTCTTGTTTACTAATTATGAATCAAATTTTCAAAAGTTTCTGGCAGACTTTTGCAAATGAAACTTAAATTCTTAAGTCACTAAAGAACTTTAAAAGTTTTTTATTTCATCCCTGCAGCATTGTATGTTAGCAGGAGCCTTAGTTTCCATTGAACTTTAAAATAAATCAGTGTGATGAACAGACAGGTAAACTGATGAACTGTGTGTTAGGACCTTGATTTCCTCCAGCTGTCTGCTTGGGCAGTGTTGGTGAGTGGCAAGGTAGTGTCTGTGGGCACACAATCTGAAACAAATGACCAATCGTACATCCTACTTGCATCCAAACCACTCTACTGTAGTCTCATTTTATTCTTTCATGATTTGTTTGTTTATTTGTTTAATTTGCTGTGTACTATTTAAACTCAATTTCTTACCTATGATAATGTCACTGTGTTAAAATTTTGCTATGGACCTCAGTCAGAACTCTAAGCTTTTCTCTATCATCGTGCTAATGGCCCTGGAAGATGCTCTTGAGCTTTTGTTCCATTCAGTTTCAAAAGACCCATGTAACAGCATTTTTGCTTTACTTTCTTTTGAAGACCGTTGTTCAGTGTAATATTGGTTACCATTTGGAAATTTTCCAGCTTTTCATCCAGAATGTTTTTCACTTAACTTAATTCTCTGTCTTTCTTTGCTTGGGTGACTCCCTTTTCTCCATAGTCATGCAAATTAAAACCCCATTTTGTCATTTGCTGAGTACAGCCGTGTCAATGGTTAAATATGTCCTTGGAATCAAATCTCGAGACCTCTACCCACTGCCCAATGCTAGACTAGATGCAGTTATCAATTGAGACCTTCACCCATGGCAAAGTATCCATACAGCCCCAAATTGCTTGTCACTGTAACAGGTTTGGGGAAGTTTGACGATAGATATTTCACAGCAAAGTAGCTTTTTTCCCTGTTTAAAAAAATTATGTGTGTATGCATCTGCCTGGCAATCAATTTGTGGTCATTTGGCTGTTTATCCTTTACTACAGCGCAATTCAGTTGGTCTGACTGATCTACTGATTTCAAACAACCAACATA
Organism: Scopus umbretta; assembly: GCA_013400535.1. Taxonomy (NCBI): domain Eukaryota; kingdom Metazoa; phylum Chordata; class Aves; order Pelecaniformes; family Scopidae; genus Scopus; species Scopus umbretta. The sequence goes on from VZTL01000788.1 coordinate 9,466, forward strand.
ACAATAAAGGGCAAGTCTTTTTGTGAGGTTGTGATTTCCTGTTTGGGAGTTAGAAAAGAAAGCGTCTTCTTAATACAAATTGTGATTTGGGACTTCACTTTCCTTCCCTTTCCAGTGTGACACATCTTTTCATCTTTGTGTAGATGGTACACCAGACTAGTTCATCTGATGGTGAATTTTAATGCACTTTATAGTGTTTCAATCAAAAACACAGGCCGCTGTTCATTAATTTATGTATATAATCCTGGATATGCTCTTCCCCCGCCAACACAGGATAAGTTCTTGGTATTTACACATGTGATTTTCTAGGGTCACAAGTGGCTTCCTCAGGAGTTATGCATCTTCCTTTTTTATATGCTTACAGGTGATTGCAGACAACACTATACTCTTTGCAAATTCACTGAATTCTGGGAAATGAACTGATCACCAATATAGCCTTCTCCTTCTCTGTAGAATTGATACCAAATTCATCAGAACAATCCAAACACTGATTAAGACAAAGTATTAGTTGATTTCAGTTGAGTCATCTTTTGTTTTTATCCTTTTTCTATCCGGTATCTAAGTCTTATAATTACTTTTGAATGTCACACATGGTACCATAACCAAAACACTGTTTAAAATAAAATATGACCAATTACTTGCTTATTTACTGCCAAATGAACATTGTCAAATTAAAACGTTATCTTATTTTCCACATGTAGTAAAGCTGAAGAGAAAGAAAAGTAAGGGAAATGGTCCAAACTCCTTTTCTGCAGGGATTTCTGAAAAGAAATCATTGCAAATGACTACAAATAGGCATTTTTTCCAAGGAAAGACACAAGTCCATTCTCTGAGGTAGGGAGGATTTTGAAGACAGCAGCATGTATGCTGTATTAGAGCTGAGCACATCCTTTCAAAGGTGATTTCTAACTGGTTTACCAATACTTTGTTTTGGAACTAGCTTACCCCCTTGATCTTTATGTTCAAAGCTTTTCTGCAAAGACTTTGGTTTCTGCAGGCTTTGGAGCAGCCCCACAGTAACCCAGTTCTTTATGTCAAGCATGTGGGAAATACTTGGACTAAATTGGTTTACTGGTTCACCGCAAAGTGGAAGAGGATTGTTGAAATCTACGTATCTCCCTGCGAGCTTTTGGATATAGTTGCAGCTTAAAAATAAAGAAAACACCCATCAATCTTGCAAGTTATTGAAATTTTTAAGCATTAGGTCAGAGTCATGCAGGTCCATACTGGGAGCTATGAGAAGCCCCAATCTTTTTTCTGTGGTGCAATCTGCACTGGATTGACATGCACTTCCCAAATAAACGTAGTCCCAAGGAATCACCTTGTAAGGACCCATTTGTGAAAATGCTTTTAACTACCCAGACTGAGCGAGCAAGTCTGTCAGACTTTCCTTGTGATAGCCATGAAGCCATAAAGCACTCCACAACTGTTTCCAGGGGCAGACAAAACTGCAGCAGGCCTTCTTGACGTGCTTCAGTGCATTTCAGCTCACCAATAGCCCTTGTTTTAGGGAACATGAGGCTATTAAAGACAGTTTAACGCCATAGAGCTAAACCCTACATTAAACCAGCTTGCAGCCACATACGCCTACTTCATTGCAACTTGGCTGCACAACCTTCCCTATATAATGGGCATCATTCTCTGTGTAGGAAAACCCTTCCCATAAACGCTGTTAATCTCATTCTAGCCATACTTTTGTAAATACAATGACATGGTCAATGGTCCCACTGAGACCACATTTCCCAATAATGAGGGAAATGGTATTTACAGGAAGGACTTAAGTATTTCTTTTGTACCGGAGCATGCATTTTTGCATGTAGTATATGAACCCCCTAATACAACTATGACTAATGTACCCATCTAATTAAATTTTTACAGCATTCCAGTGTGTCAGTGTCAAATGTTTCCCTCCAGTTACCCTCCCCATAACACTGTCAAATAAACTTCTGCTTTTTATATTTAGTGTCTGCCTGCCTCCTTCCACACCGTGTGAAATCAAGGCATCATCATCATCTTCACGAAGACAGGAAAACTGCCTCCTGCTTCCTCTTGTCCCAGCAGTGACCCCTGAGCTTTCAACTTGCCATTTCAGATCTGCTACTCTGCAGAAGGATTCCATGTACTGTTATTCAACTTGACACGCAAGGATTAGAATTTGGAGTTAGAAGATGATATGCATATGCAAATAAAAAGAAACAAACCATATATAAAACTTTACTTGTTTAATTTGCAGTTTTCCCTGCAGAAAAGTAAGGCTTTTCCACTAACCAGATAGCTGCTTGGAAACAATTCAGGGAAAGATAAAACAGGAAAACAACAAGCTTAAGACTAGTAACTGTTAGAACATCAAAGCCAGGTAAAAAGGTCCATAAGGCACCTCTAGATTACATCCCTCTAAATAACAAAAAGGTTTATGTTTGGGGATAAAGTGGGATTACTCCCCCAAATCAGGCATCACCAGGAAAATAAAGACATTGTTTAGTTCAGTCTGTTTAATCTTCCCTTTACAACACAGGCAGGTCATCATGCAAACTCCCCGAATCCCTAGGTAAGCACTAAGTTGTTGCCTTTAATTAGTCTGCAAGTTATAGTTTAAATGCAGTGGCCTGACATCTCAATTAGGTATGCAAGATAAGATCCCAATAAATGATTTCTCAAGTCTAATATTCTACAGTGAGGCCTTCTGGAGTATCGACACAATGGGTATTCTTCTCACCATGCAGCAGACGCAAACAGGGGCATTCAAAGTGCACTGTCGTAAAGGAGCACTGCAAACTGCTTTAATCCCTTAGTTTAAATGCTTGTTATTTGAACAGGTTCTAGAAAATAACCCTTCATTTAATATCATTAGGACTAGACTGGGGCCAAGCCCATTAGCTGCCTAGTCGCTGTAGATATGGCTGAATCTACATGACAATTAAACGTTGTTTGGGGGAACTTACCAATCAACTGCAAATGAGCATTTCAGGTTGAAAAGTTTCTCCAGCAGCAGATTTTCACCAGTGAGTAAACCAAGATGAAAGCCAGGACTTCTGGTGGTGCCAGTTCACTCCCCCTCATGGGGAATATCACAGACCAGGGTTTGGTACAAACTTGAGCTCTGTGCCTCAGGGTTTGTGTTTTGTTTTTAAAGAATTTGGGACATTTATTTTTCTTGCAAATTGTTGAGCTTTTGCCACTAACAAAAAACATCAAGAAATGTCAAAGGCATTTGTAAAAGTATGATGGGGCTTTTCATAGAAGAAACTGGGCAATATAATCCAAGGAATTATTACAAACAAGTCAGGCTTGTTGTGAGGAGGCTGAAGTCTTTTTTCACTTGGACCACAAAACAAGGTTTAGGTTACGCCAAAAGAGATTAAGAGGCAATAATGCAGCTCCTAAATTCAGGGTGCTGAACAATCCTGAATTTGGTCCTTAGGCTGCCAGTGCCTGAAAGTTTCTCAGTGCTCAGGAATGGAGTTCATAACAGATGCGGACAGTCAGCCGGGGACTGCCTAAGTGGTCTTATAGGAAATGCCAGAGGAAGGAGTGGACATTTTAGGGAGTTAGGGATCTTCCTCTGGACCAAGCAGAGCGCTGACCTTTTTTAAAAATTCATGGTCTTGGATATTCCATGGGCATTTGAACCTTGAATCCTTCCCCCAGAAGTGGAGAAAGAAGAGCTCTTCTCTGCCCTGTAACGGGGCTGGAGGGAGGGTGGAACCAGCTTGGGAGATGCAGGGTGCTGAGGGCACCGCTTCCCTCCTGTCCTCTGCCTGAAGGCATTCAAACAACATCTCTTACCTCACTCTGCTGAGCTTCCTCCCTGTGTGACTGTAGGACTTGAGTCATTCCCTGCCCTACCTGTGGAAAGTGCTCTCCTTCGTACAGAGCACTACAGCCTGCCTTGGGGAGGAGCAGATGTGCCAGGACCCCAGCAGATTTTAGGTTGCTCCAAGATAAGGAGAGGGAAGCGCAAAGGATCTAAACTAGTGCATGAAAAACCCAAATGCTATCTAAGTTTCACATTTGGTGATTAACTCCTTTGGAGAGAGTACCTGAATTGCCATGTCAGTGGGTAAGCAGTAAGCTGGTTCAAACAAACAAGTGCTTTTCAGCAGGGGCTTACTCATAAAAATTTTCATATCTCATTAACCAGTTGATTCTGCAAACCTCCCCCACCCGTTAATTTTTTTCCCCCATCTCCTTCCCTTGGCATGCTTCCTATTTCTCACAGCAGCAGCTGTGCACAGTTGAATAGTAAATCAAACACCCTAAAAACTGTTGTTTTAGTACAATGTCTAAGATTTCCCAATTCTCTTTTCCCCCCTTATTTTTCTTGATAACTGTTCTGGCTCATCTTTGTCTGGTAGTAAAATAACTAAATCTGGTAGCAAAAGCCTGACCTGTATTTTTATTTTTTGTGGAAATTAGTGGGTAGGTTAGTAAGTGAAAAGCAAGTAATCCATGAGCAGTTTAGATAAGTGGATATTACAGGCTTGTGTTGTTAATTGGTATTAAATACATTTTTTAAATTACATTTCAGTAGCAAATGACTTTTCTCATCAGACTCTCTTGTGGCAGAGCTATTTCTTTCTTCGTCGTGGTTATAAGTCTTTGGAGAAATCAGTGTATGCATCCCCCGCAGCCTTCATTTCATCCTCTCCCTGGGCCATGCCATCTGGCAGTGTCATCTTTCTCTAAGTCTTCAGGTGCCTCTGTTGGCCTGAAAACCCTTCTGAAAGCAGGTTGAGTTCACCACGTCTTAAGAGACATCCTCTGTAGGATAAAAGCACCTTCATGAGTTGCCGAAGGTGTTTGGAGGCTTCCCAGCTCACGGTGCAGCATCAGAGGTGGCTTCCTGGCTCGAGAAAGGGTGAATGAATCCCCACCGGCAAGGCTGCAACTCTTTGAAGCAGATAGTTTGCAGCAATCAAGAGCTCAATCTGCTGAAGAAGTTATTGAACTCTTGTTATCTCTGTACAACTTGGCTTGTCTAGTGTGGGACACACAACTTCTGGGTTAGTGTTCACATCTCTGATTACACACAGTGCTAGGGTTTTTTTCTGTTTTGTTTTTAATCTGGGCTGTGCAGTGGAACTAGCCAGCGGTAGTGAAACACCGTCTGCTATGAGTTAGGAGGAAAACAGTTGTGATTATGCTTGCAACGTGCAAATTGCAGATACAGTGCCAGTGACACTCTACTGGTGTAGTGAAACTGCATGTGGGGGAAAATATCCGTCCCTTCAAGAACAGCCTCTGTATTCCCTTCTCCTGTGAGAAAGGGCACTGTGAACACCACCAAAGGCAGAGGCAGACCACGGGGCAGGGGTGTACACACAGCAATCGCAGCACATTCTGCAAGCAGGTTTTTCTAATAAGCCTCCAAGAGCAGCAGCAAAATCTCCGTGTTGCTATCAGCACAGCTGGGCGAATAACCGCCTTTGCAACACGCTCACTGACAAAAGCCAGGAAATTCAAAGATAAGGCCAAGACCACATCCTTGACTCCAGCCATTCTGAGAAAAAAAACTTGATGACAAGACTGAGAGAGGAAACACCAGCCTTAGTAGTTGGTCCGCACAGATTCTGCTGATGTCCCTCAGAGCTGGACAGGGAGGAGATGGCCATGGCCGTGGGGAGCACAGCACTGCTGCTGTTAGTTGTTTGCTCGCTCCTGTAAGATGGCTCTGGTTCTGGAACAGAAAGAGGTCCCCAGTACCCACTGGAAGCCAAAATCTTCAGCATGGATGCTTTGGGTCCATGCTGCAATTCTATATCCCATGGCTGAAGCTGGGAGTCGTTTTGGGGAGCTGGAGAGGCTCTGGGAACCAAGAGAAGATGTGGAAGTGTAACGTTAACCTCCTGGCTGCCCACTTCTCTCTTTTTGTAGAAAGGCATCTGGAGAAATCACTACTACTGCCTCTCTTCATTCTCCTGCTCTCTTCTTGTGGGACATTATGCTTTTTGTGGCTTTTGGTCTTTTGAAGTTAAGTTTGTTACACAGCCTTGGTGAGTGCTTTGTGGCTTGTGGTGGTGTGTAGGCGAAGAAAAAGGACAGGGCTGTGACGAAGGCAGTTTGGTCTCTGTTGGTAGAACTGGCTGTTAAAATCAAAGCCATTTTCCTAAACCATGTTTAAAAACCACTCCAGCAAGCTCTGCTCCCTGCTGCTCAATGCCCCTGTCTTCTCAAACCACACCACCCATGCTTGTTTTGGCAGATGGCTCGCTCTCCTCCTCCTTTGCCTACTGAAGTTGTAACTTCAAAGCCTCCACCCATGGTCCCATGCCTTGCACCAGTTTCTGCTGGTCTGGCAGCACAGCCAGCAAGAGAACAGGGCTGGGAAAGGTCTGCAGACCTTTCTGGGCTAAACTTCTGTTATGTGGGACTGGACTAACTGACCAGCCCTGAAGTACCTGTGTTAACAGTGAACGGTACTTCAGCCAACATTAATGATTTGTGGACAGGCCGTAGTATTTCAACTAACTAGATTAATACCTCATCTGGTAAACAAGTTCTGTGTAGCAGTACAAGTTGCACGCTGTCCCCAGAAGACCATAACAACTGCTCTAGAGCCATTACCATCTAACTAGCAAATGAATATTTGGGCACTCAGGCTCATTTGAAAATGGGAATTATTTCCTCTGAGGATGCAATGGCTCCTCTAGGCAAACAGTAGCTCAGGGCACTCTCTGTAAAGCAGATTTTTGACCTGGTGGACCTTGGCTGGCAGGCAGGCGTGTATGCCCTGGCAGTGAGCTGGCGGGCTGGGCTTCACTGGGAGGACAGCAAGCCCTAGGCTGGGAGCAATGTCTTGTTTCATCAAATAATGTGTCTTCCCCTTCCCACCGTGCTCCTCACTTATTTTCCATTTCTCTTCAGAGGAGACAAAGGTACTTTTCCAAGGAAGGAACTGACAACATGAGTATTTAAGAAGCTTAAAAAAATGCTTTTGAGTTTAAAATTAGAGTTTGTCAAATTAAGCTTTAAGAAATACCATGTTGGGGCTCCTTTTCCAGGCATGTTAAAAGGAAAGGAATTTTGCTTTCGCATTTAAGGGTTGTCTTTTAGTGGACAACAAACTTCTGCCTTCCCCCTCTCGGGACACCTCCGGATCTGCTCTGAAAGGGTCTTTCTCTGCACTCTGACTTTTTCAGTCCGGTTGCTCCAAAGCACATTTCCAAGGCTGAGGGAGGAGTTCCGGAAATAGGTTAAGCATTATGCTCCCATTTAAAAGATTGATTTGGTAATGAAGTTAGGGAACCAGATAAGCTCAGAGGAATACAAGCAAGATATGGAGCTCTGCCTCCCTTAGTGGTCGGCTCCCTCAGTTAGGGGTTTGGTGACTCCTACCCTAATCCCCGCAGACTGTCTGGTGACTACACTGACATCAGCTGGCTTCAGTCCACGGTGCTGGAAGGTGTATCGTACAATTCCCCACCAAAACTGACTCCTTTGTGCTGAAATACCACTTTAAGGTCAGAGCCCATGGCAAATGGCTAAACACTGTCCTTGTTTCCATCTGTCCCTGAGGGGATGCATCTTCACGCCAAAAACACCAAAGAAAAATGTAACCCCAAAACCTGAAGTTGAGTTTTTTTGGGACAGGTGACATTCAGAGATGCTGAATATTCTCCACGGTCAGCACAAATTGGATTTGAGACTCTGAAAGTCAAGGCACTCGATTTGTGTCACTAAACACTGAGGTTTAGGGCTTCACTTCAGAGAGAGGTTTCAAAGATACCCAGAAAACCGTAAGCCTATTTTAGGTGGTGTTAAGTCCTAACTGCTCGTCTGTGGTTTTGAAAATCTTTCCCACTCTCCCCAAATTTGAAAACATTGTCTTCAAGTGCTGTCAAGCTAGAGCTCCTCAGTAATGCTAAAATTCACTTGAAAGAATGCATTTAAAAATGAATACGCTCAAAGATTATGCACGGATTCATATGCATGGATTCAAAGACATTGTCTCATAGACAACAACTGCAGCATATTGAATCTCATATTGAGGAATCATTTCACACTGCTTTACTGTATGTTTTAGTCCTATCTCTTTGCATCTTTATCAGAAGCCCATATATGTCATCATTCATCTCTCTCTTTGAAACAACAGAATTACAGAATTTGCTTGCTGAAAAGTGTTGAGGTAAACTTTTTTTTTTAAAGTCACCCCTCTGGCTCTAGAAGAAGGGACCTGTGTAGGGATTTGTCCTTTGAGGAAGGAGAAGGGTGCAGCTGGAGTTCAAAGTCATCCAGATTTGGGCTTTATCTTGTTCTCTCTGAGCCTATGAAGGCACAAGAAATCTGGTGAATTAATCTGCCATGTAGAGGGACGCTTTGCCACAGACACCAGATAGACAATTGTGCTCAGGATGTTTTTTATTATGAGAACTTACACTCTGCAGGGAAGGGGAAATGGGGGGAGGAGGACTTCGAGCAGCGACAAGCACCAGCTCCTGTCAAAAATTAAAGTCTTTGCAAATATCCCCTGCATCCCCGCATGGAAAGGGTTCTTGGGGAGATTTTTTAAAAATCGACAGCAAGAGTCTCTTCTCCCCAGCAGTATTTCTTGATGATGACAGAGCCCCTCTTTCCCTTCCCCCCTTGCTATCAGCTGGCTAATCTGCCTGCACATTCTGACACACAGCTGCGAGAGATGAAAACTGTACTGTTGATAGATGAAACTTTGGATAAGATTACATGGTTTTGAATATCTTGATGACATATTTGTCTGAAAAGTCTTTTAGAGGACAGCCTAATATAAATGCACGGAAATGTTTCTAATGACTAGCATTTGTCTACGTACTTGGTTTGGAAGATTAACATTCACGTGTTCTTCGACTGTCATTTGCATTTGTATGTGGAGGCAAACTTTTCAATAATCACTTCTTCATGCCGAGAAGAGTTAACAATTTATTCAAAATACACAAGGCCAAATTAGTCCCTTCTGTAAGGCTGTGAGCTTTGGTGGAGTTGCACCAGTGGTGAATTTGGCTTTGCTGTGCTCTGCAGCAGCCGCAGCCACATGCCCAGGAGACTGCACGCACTGACCTTGCCTGTGGTAATGACGAAAGTGCCCCCATTAGAAAGACGGAGCACACTACAGAGCAAATGGGGGGGAAAAAGCCAACCACCCAAGGTCAGGACAATTGCATCTTTCATCTCTTTTGCTGTGCTGAACCTTCAGTTGTTTTCTATTTTGCACTGATAAATGAATGCAGTAAGACTTATTGTAGTGTTTTTATTCTTATTTTCACAACACCCAATAGTGTGGTTGGACCTCCAGAGTCCCATTTTTCAGCTGGTGGGAGGGCAGAGCCTTCTTTTGACAGGTATTGCCGCTACCTGTGAGAGTGTGGCACCTGGATGCTTTTGAAACCTGCCCTGGCCTAAAGCCTTCTGAATTTTAGGATTTTAGGTGCCTCAATCATTTTAGACAATTGGCCTTCAAGAACTCTTGAAAAAACAGAAGCTTCCATTCCTAAACTACAGAAGTACTTCTGGAAACCTGGCCCCATTCAGGCCACAGCGAGGATGTATTCATTCACCTCAGTTTTGCCCTGACGTGACAAACGTTGATGGAGGAACTTCCTTACTGAGGATCAGAAAGGGCTTTGGTGGACCACATGTTAACATGCACCTTTACATTGTCCACTAATCATGCAAAAAATAATTAGGGCTCATCTGTGCTGCAGTAATGTGAAGCCTCTGCCCTCCTCCTTCCTGCAGGCAGCATAAAATGAAGATGCTTCTCAAATCTGGCCCTTAGATGATATGTTCCAGATGTCTGGGCTAAAAAAATGTAACTCAATATTATAGAGCTATGCTAACGAAATGGTGAGGTGTCCTTTCCAAGGGCATGCAGGAAAGGGGGCTATGGGAAGCCAACACTGGATGGTGCTCAGCACAGCTGGGAGAAGAGGCGGCATGTGGGAAGGGGAGTTGCAGGGCTGAATATTTTATGAAATGTAGTTGGGGTGAGGAAAGACAAACACTTGCAGAGACTGGTGGAGCTGTGTATCCCTGAGGGCTTTGGCCAGTTGCTTAAACAGAAATGAACCTTTCAATCTGCCTTTAGTGAGCTCAAAACCAATTCCATGAAATCAGCAGGTACCACCACGCACCACGAGCACTATCTGTGTACTGATGCTGTAGCATATATGGTCCTTTGGTTACAGGAGAAGACTCTTGCCTCGGTGTTGCTGGCTGCTGTTCTGAGCTGCCCACAGGTTGTGCAAACCCATAAGGAGGATGCTGCACCCACTACCGACCAGGAAATGGTTGGAAGGAAACCTCCCAAGACATTTCTCTGCATGAGGAGAGTGGTTAGGAGGACAGCAATGCACAACCCAATAGGCTGTTCATCTGTCCTCTTATTTTACAAACACTACTATATCATTTTCCAATCACCTACTCTCACTACTGTGAGACTTCTAGTTATAGATGAGGTATTTTAGCACAGAAGAGTTATTTAGAGCTAAAGTTTCCTTAATATTTGAAAATATCACAATTACCTGGTTGCTTTCTCTTGAATACTGCACATACCTCTTAAAAAGGCTTCTGGGTTGAGCGTGTCTTTGGTAGTGTTGTACAATCACAGATACAATTTCATTTTGCTTCCTCTTCACATACCGCCATGTCTCTGTAGACTTGCACTGACATTCTTTTCCCTTTCGGGATATGTTGACATCTTGATGTCTTCTCCATAGACTCACACTGACACAGTGTTAGGGACTTTGTGATGACACCGCAGCCCACGTTAGTGAATGGTGAAATAGCCCTGTCACAAACTATATTATGAAATATCAAAACTGTTTAAAAATGTAGTTTTCTGAAAAAAAAAAGGAAAAAATCCTGAGGGCCTTGAGCATACCTTGAGGGCTGCTCTTCTCAGTTATATATGAATATGGATGCTTAAGTAGAGCATTTTAACCTATGACAAATATAAAGATGGGCTTAATGCCTATACATTATCAAAATATACAGTAACTAGGAATGATATTCTTGACTTGTGAACACACGCTATGACAGTTGTTCAATACAGGTACTTTAAAACTCTGGTTGAACTGATATTTGATACTAAATGTGTTTTTTTCTTTATAAGAAGCATAATGACCAAACTTGAACTGGCCAAAATCTGTTTGTTTGGTTTTTTTCCATTATGAATATTTTTAATGCTAAATACAGAATGAAGTATCTTCCTTTCAGAAATGGTGGCATAAATTACTCCAGTGCACCCAGCTAATTTCTTCTGAAAATTACTCTAGTACACATTATTAATTTCTGCTGAAAATGACTTTGATGCTTGACAGGGTTTTGTCAAGAGTTTATTAATGAAGGCCTCACTATGTATGGCAACAATCGGTTTCTCTGTTTATTCCGACAGTTATGAGAATCTAAAATAGGTCAGATGAAGATGGGTGAGATTTCCCAGGCTTCACTTCTTTGCTACTCTTTTAACCATTGAAGACTGCAACCAGTACAACATAAGACTGAAGAAAATAATAGCTTTAAAAGAGGTGCAGCTGTTACAGAGAATTTTTCATATTAATATTTGGGACACTAATTGGATCTGGGATGAGATCTTGGACAAATCAACAAGTTAAGACAAATAGTTTTGATTTCTTTGCTTGTTTATGGAAAAAAAACACATTTGCTTAAGAATGTTGGAGAGGTGATTCCGTCTCTTAATCCAAAAAGTGATTAATAGTAGGGCAGGCAGACATGCAGTTGGAATTTGACCACACAGGACAGAGTTCATGAGACAAATTCAACCCTAGTTTAAATGCTACATGGTCTAATGAGCCTCAGTATCTAGTTATTTTCTCAAATGTCTGCCTTGCAGACACCTCAGATCTGGAATCGGAAAATCCAGCTGGGCTCTTGCTGCTTCTCACAACACAGTGTAATTAGAACGTGCTGATAACTTTGTTGATGCATGAGAGATAAAAATCCATTCTACCTCATGCTGGTGGTAAAAACGTAGTTTCATCAGGAAAGAGAGCAGATATGAATTGAAAACACACTGAAGACGACAGTATCATTTTCACCAACACACATCTCGGACATCACCAATGTCAGCAAGTGTGGTACACTGCTGCTTTATCCCTTGCATGGCATTGATCTCAGCCGAGTCAGGACCCCATGGCACTGGACACTAAAGAGAACAAAAAGAAGTGTCCGCAGCCCTGGAAACCCTTATGTCAAGAAACTGTCTACTCAGTGGCTCCTGCAGCAGAGCTCTTCATGAAGAACTGCTCTTCCAGAGGCAAGCCTCTAATGGAGCTAATTTTTCATGTGCATCCTGGGACAAACTTGTCACACAGCTTTTTTATGAGTAGGGGACATGACATTTAGTCAAGTTTTCCATGCTAAGAATTTCATGTTACATATTGTTAAAGATGACTGAAATAGGTTATGTACACATCAAAATGAGTGAACTTTTACCTTTCCTATTGCAAGTTATCCGTGACATCCTTGGAAATCATTGACTTCTCAGCTATTGACATTGTTGGGGGAAGGGGAAAAAGGTTCATCTTGCAAGAAATGCTGACTCAGAGATTTCTCAAGAAAATCTACTTTCTTAGCTGAAGAAGAAAGATTCATTATTTGCTCATCTTCATGAAATCTAATTGTGATATTTATATTCTGTATTAATTTGATTCAGTAAAGATTTCCAACGTAGGCAAAGAAGCCAATCGTAATAATTTGTTCTGAAGCTTTTATTACTATTGTGTTTTGAATGCAGGTATTGAAACAGCAGTGGAGCAGCAGATGCTATCCCTTGCATATTGCTAAAGATGCTACCTATGCAATTCCTAAAAGCATGAGCCCTTCTAATGGGAGGAAGCAGCAAAACTCCCATTGACTTCAGCTAGGCATAGATTTCATCTAGTAAATACGGGGCAGTGAGGGACAAAGTCATTTGCAAGGAACAATTTACAGTAGCTCTGACTTCTCCTCTGTACTTTGTACTTTACAAAATAGAGTCGCATTCCATATATAAAAGTGACTGCTCTGCATTAGAAACAATTTTTCCTTTTAAGTTGAACAAACCTGCTTAAAAAGAGGAGACAGTTGGTACCAGTAGCTGTGACTTAGTGTATGTTTTTTCAACATTTTCAAATACTCATTACAATTCCTACTTATTTTATAGCAATATCACACAATAAACATTTCTTTTCTGATTAAGGGATTGAAGGAGAACTGAATTATAAACAGTATTAATATAAGAGGGAATTTCTATCCTGTGCTCTGTAGGCCTGAGTTTATATGACCTTAAACAATCAGTCTGAAGAAGTCACATCAGCTGCCGTACACATTCCACATTACTGAGGAATTAAATTAAGCAGCTTTAATATCTGTGAAATGGCACAGGCCTGAAAGAGAATCGTTCCAATTTATGGACTTTGTATCTGATTTACTAGTGCATGTCGAGCAATTTCAGAGCCACCAATTGCTTTAAGACCACCTCCAAAGTGTTTTTATCACTTACAGTAAATGTGCTAACATAATGTTTTAATTAAACATTTAAAGTGCATCAAACAAATTTATTGATGCTGCCAGAAATAGAAGAAGAAAAAAAGAAGAAATTCTGCTATTTGCAAAATAACCTGATCTATGCACCATGTTGTGACCCTGGTAAGATTGCTCTTAAACATTTCAACTAGCGTCTATAAATTAAGAAAAAGCTTCCCCTCCTCTCCAGTTCCCTCATTTTCCATCCTCAACCTCCAAATCATACTTTGTGCATAAAAACATGGTAAGAGCGTGTTGAAAGCTGTTCAGCTATAATATCAAATGGTTGTGAACACTGCATTTATTTTTTGCTCCTTGAACACAGGCCTGATATTGAAATGATATAAAAGTCCCAGCAGCGCTTTATATTGATGTTGGCATTAAAAATGCTTTTTCCGTTAGTGAGAGAGGAGTTCCCCCTTAAAAAAATAAAAGCCAATACCAGGCCTATCAAAACTTTATCATCCTGTTACCACTTGGGCACTGTATTAAATATTCACAACTGAAGCTGGTTTTCATTAAAAATCCTTTTCCCTTCTGCACTGGGGATCACAGACCTGACATGGATCCAGAATTCCTATAACCCTTTGAAAAAGAGAAAAGCGAGCATTGCATTGACATCACCTGAAAAAACACATTCAGATTTCATCCCAGTTTGCTCCAAGTTTCATGCTTGCAGAAATGATGTGGGGTGGCAGGGGCAAAGATCGTCCCTAGGAGCACTGCAGTCCTTCTCACCACCTCCTCCAGTTCTGCTCATCACTTTCCAAGAAGGTGGACCTCGGGGAACATGGCATAGCAGTTCAGTGCAGAGAGGCTATTTGCAGAGGGCTAAATTATGATTTATGCTTTATGGCACCAAAACTACAGGCATGTTATTTGTGTACATAATATAGCTTGGGTTTTCCTAGCGAGGGGAAGAGTATTTTGTCTTCCTGAGTAAGCATTCATTTTAGAGACTGATAATCATGGCAGGTTTGCTTTCCTACATATCTTTTCTTACATACATCTGTCGTTGTGTATGAGAGAACAGCTAATACAGTGGGTCATAATATGAACGGAAAGCGTATTTCTGTACCAAAGAGACTTACAGATGCTCGTGCCTGGAGATGGGTTTCTAAGCAATTCTTGTTAAGGTCAGTACTGCCTGCTAACAAGCTGATATACTAATGTAAAGTGCATTTCGTTTATATATTATATTAAATTATATTGTATTTCGTATCATCCACAATTCAATTTGCTCCATTTCTTCAAACCAAAGAACTATAAACATCGCGTGGTTGGAAAGGAAATGAGCGAGGAACCCAGTTGGATCTGCCAGGAAATGATAGGCAAGGCAAAATTCCATGGCAGAGCTGAGAACTGGCTATTCCTGGGAGACTATCCTTACCTTTTTTAAGAGAAAAAAAAAAGAAAGAAAAAGAAGGACAAGTAATTCTATCATTAGTGATCAGAACCCTCATTTTTGCATGTCGTTTGATCACAGGCTACATGAAAGCTGCCGTGCGGTCTAACACAAGGTGGGATAATTATTTTAATGGTGGTAATTCAGTGATGTGAGAACCACCACTAACTCTTCATCTGCTGTGATCTCCCATCATGTACTGACTCACCCCAGCTCTACTTAACTGTGCCTCAGAAGACAAGTCTACTGCAGGGTGTTACTGTGGCTTATGGTTACCTTGCGGACCACGTCTATTTTTGTATCTGTTGTCTCCCGCTTTATATTTAGCTCTTTGGGCATTCTAGAATTTAGCATAATGGAGCCCAATCAATGATGCGAGCCACTGAGCAGTAACACAGTGTGACTATGAAGAAATAATAATTGTGGCTTTCAGCATGAAGGTGGAGACATTTTTCTAGAGAAAAGAAATAAAGACCTCAGGAGAAGGGTGCAGCATTTCTCTTCATGTCACTTCATCGTGCATGATTTACCATTGTGTTCTAGGGGACTGATTTTCAAAAAGAATGCATTTTGCATTAAATTCTGAGTATGGTTGCTGCAGAAGATAAGATATTTGCCTATTCAGATGATGAGCTGGATGCATAAGTGATCACATCAATGGGTAATATGCACATTCAGTCATGAGAAAAAAATTTGCATGCCCTATAAAGACCTAAAAGTTGAACATCTGGCCTTTTCTGTGGCACCTCAATTTTGTATCAGTGTCTTCTCTTCTCTGAAAGAGAAGAAGTTTATGCCTAAAACCGTCAGATCATCACAGCCTTGATACAACATTCACTGCACACTGTTCATAAATGAGCCAAGCTCAGCTGTGGTGGGAATGACTTTAATTGTTCTGCATTATAGATGTTGTATTTACCATGAAGTCCTTGAATTGCACATGACTGGACATGCCTGAAAGGAAAGCCGGTGCCAGTGTTCTGCCATGCAGGAGGGACTTAGGACAATCTGTATTTTGTCCTGATGGAAAAGCTTCATTAAACCTCTATAGCATATGCTTTATGTAGGATTGATAGCCAAAGGGAATCAGACGACAACTCTTTCCTTCTAACCAGCTTTTATATTTTCCAGAAATATATAGTTAATTGTCAGTATGAACTGTAAGGAAAGAATACCTAAAATGAGGTAAAATTAAGTACCAGGTACAATTCATTTCCTCTTAGTTTTGTCCTGCAGCCTCGTCACATAACTGATGTCCCACTCCTGACCTTTCTGCTAGGTTTTCTGGGAAGACCAAGAGCTACACCTGTCCAGGATACCGTATATTGAGATATAATTTTTCTATCCTATTAATTTGGAAGTATGGTGATGAAAATTGCTCCTAATCAGAAAGACTGATGTACCAAGCACTTTCCTTGTGTCTGTTTAGTACTGCCTGGCTGCTGATGCTGAAGAGCATCGATATGCTACAGGTGTTCCCTCCTCAGAGCAAGTCTTCCACAGCTCATCTTCATTTTTGTAATTTTGCTCTGGCCCCAACCACTCCAAGCCTCTAAAGAAGTTTGGATTTGGACTTTGCAGCTCTGGTTATGAGTCATAGCAATATTCTTACACATCCCAGTATATTAGTTAGGGGACTTGTGAAACAGAGGAAGGACAGAGAGTTATTAGTTGAAATTCCCAAATGAAGGGCCAAAGGCTTCCTCTGCTTTTATTTGGCCTCGGCTGAGGCAAAATTCTTGTGTAGCATCAATAAATAGTTACCTCCTAACTAATAAAAGATAGTTATCTGCTAAGTTCTAGTCATCAGACTTTCAGTCTTGGTGGCAAAGTTAGGGGCTCTTATCTTCTAGACTCCCAGCCTGGGTTTGCAGGACTACCGTTCAGGAAATTAAATCATGTTAGGCTTGAACCACATTTTTATGTTTAAAATTATGAAGGAGCTAATGCTCCTGATTGGATGCCCTGCTTCTAACCCTGCCAGCTGCCATCCGAGTCTCAAGAAGGAGGATGACTCTCTCCAAACCTGGGTATTGTTGAAAGCAGGTGATAGGGAAGATAACGAGGGGGGTTACGAGTCATTCTCGCTTATGCAGACTCTTCACATGCTTGTACTTCTGACCCCAAGATCAAGTTCCAGATAGCAATATATGTAAAGCTTAGTTATCTTTCAAAGAAGCCACAAGAAGCCTAAAACTGAACTTCTTTTTTTTTTTTCCATGAGGGAATCCTGTAGCAGCTCTACTCTGCTATGGTAACTGCAGCTTTGCAGCCCCTTTGCTGCAAATAGGCATTACAGGAATTCACACTGGGTTTCTGGCTAGCAGTCAGAATGAAATTTCTATGCAGACAGAAAAATCCTCTCTCAAGAAGGGTGCTCTGGGGAAATGAAAGGACAGACCCTCAGGAACTGTCACCTCCACTGATCTAACAACAGTTTGCCCAGCTGAGGCTTGGCGTGATGTGTTTACCCATCTGCCTTAGCCCTGGAAAATGAAAAGGAGGTTAAAAATTGATCTTTGCAGCTGGCAACTGCTGGAGTGAGTTGACATGGTGGTGCAAATTTTTTCCAATATCAGGAATGTTATGTAGCAGTGGAATGACCGGCCATCAGGGTTCACGTGTGGTAGCTTGACCCATACAACTCAAGGTACTACATGACCTTTGTGGAGTTAAGTGCACCTTTTTGCACTAACCTGTTTAATTTTGGTGATACGAAGGTGTTGGTATCCCAATTCTTCACTGTGACAGTGCCCATCCAGCTACAGTCAGCCTTGCATTCCCAGCTGTATTTGCAGAGTAATGTGGCATGATGGATGTCTTTCTTTTAAATTTGCAAGGGTAGATTTAATGCTAGCAGGCTATTTGAGTCATCTGGAAAACTATAGAAACCTTATGATATATCACCCCTCTTATTAGTGGCTCCTAGCGCTTGATTTTGGATCATCACTTGCAAAAGAACATAGCCAAGTGCTGCTGGAATCAACTTTAGGCTGAACCTTGAATTTCAAGCAAATGAAAAAATAAATCCCTGTTAGAAGAGACTGCAGGGGATGGAATCTAAACCTGCTGGGGCTAAACTAACAGCAGAAAGCGCTAGCCTGCCACTACACGAGGCCAGTCTCTAAGTAGTTCGGTAGTTACCTTAACAGCTATAAAAGGTGTAAATCTGCAGAGGGGACAGAAAGAATAAAGAGAGAAACTGCCCTACCTGTCTCCTACTCCACAGGGAATAACGCAAGCTACATTCACAGTAACTGATCCTAGTAAATGCTCTAAATGGAGAGAAAAAAGCTGTGGCTGAAATCTCTGTACAAATTACAGGGAGACAAGTCTGTATCTCCAGCTCGCTCTCTCAGTCTAATTCCTGTGCTGGGCTAATAAATAAGATCCACCATTGCTAAAGACCTTTAAGCCCCTTCGTACAACATAGTAAATATGGAATTAAACAACTTCAGGTATGAAAAGGCCTCTCCAGCAGCACCATGCGGTTATTACTGTTTCCCAGAACAATAAATGCAGTGCGTGTGTGATAGGTGCGTACTGTCTTAAAAAAAAACATCTCAGGCTTTACGTTAAGAGGAGGCAAGAGACCACCTGCTTTTTGTTATGAGTAGCAGGAGCGTAGAAATGTGCTCACACCCTGTGCGGATGGTTCCTGGGGCAGGGGCAATAGGTTTTTTGCTTTTCATGAGCCAAGCTAGTCTTGAGAGCAGAGGAGAATAAAGCTGAAATTGGTAGTCACATTTCAGACGCTCGGAGACACTCACATTGAGGCCATTAGGGCAGGATTAAATAAACATAATTAGAGAAATTCCTTCTGAAAGACGGTTTTGCAAAAGGATTCAAGTGCACACCTATTCTGCGCCCTGCTTGAAGTACTAATGCTGCTCCACCGCTAGAAGCAAACGCCTTTTGAAGGCAGTTCAGAGCCGCTGTGCAGTCGCTTAGCTTTATAGTTTGCTAGCTGCATGTCATCTTTGAAGGCTGGGAAATTGCAGTGGCAGTACCGTGATTCCCAGCCGAGTGAAGCAGACACTTGACACATTTCATCCCTTGCAATTAAGGGAGAAAAGCAGAATCGGGGGAAAATTCAAGCAGCATTTTAGCAATAGACCACTCCCTTATCAAGATGAAGTACAAGCATCACCCACAGATAAATGCAGGACTGACGCTAAGCACAGGCAGTAATAAACGCGTGTGAACTTTGCATGAGAAAGCCTCACACTTAGAAGACTTCGTTTATTGCTCTTAGTCATTTACACACATCCTTCTAAAGCGAGGAAGCTCAAACATAATCAAACCCTCTGTGCAAATTACCAAGTCAAATGCTGCTGTTCTGTTCCGTTCGCCTTTAATATCAGAGCGCAAACCTCCCAGTGCAAAAATACAATCTTGTGATAAAATGACTAATACATGACTAAAGCCATTTTCCATTGTGCAGGCATAGCTCTGGGGATCATTTGTTTTTCATGGTAGATCCCTCAGACAGTGAATTCCTCTGGTGGTTGGGATTATATTAATGGCCAGGACTGTTAGTCACCTCAAGGGAACTGAAATAGGATGCCACTCTGGTTGCCATTATTAATTCCAACTGCAGGTGTGAAAATTAATTTCATGGGTATTTTTATCATTTCCTTTTAGTTAGGGATTAGAGTTTCCGAATGACCCAGACTCCGGATGGAGACAAATCTGAACCGGGTCTGCCCAGTACTCCCATAACAGTGAACTAATTCTGATGGAGTAGGAGGCAAAAATGGGGTCTAAAACTTTCCATCCCTCGCTCGCTGAAGACAATTAATGACACTGAAAGATATCAGATGTCATCATGACATACACTTCTTTGCACCAAGACTCTGTAAAGCAATCCAGTAAATTGCAGGTTGTTTTCATTTCTGTGGAAGAATAACACATTTGCCAATAGCGGGAGAAAAAAGGAGAAGTTAAATATATCAAACCAAATCAAATGTAGCTGATTAGAAAGCTACAGTTTCCATTTGCTGGCACCAGTACTGTTTTCACATAGATTTTCTGACAGATGCTGCTATATCTCCATAGTCAAGAAGACAGCTCCAGCAGCCAAGCTTCTGCCACAGAAATCAAACCTGGTGTCGTTAACCATAGGTGGAGTTGGGCTGTTGAATTTGGGGAATGGGAGGTGAGAGGCTGGGAGGGAAGCTAGCTCACCTTGGCTGGAGAGGACAGATGTAATCAGCTGGATCCATTACGGAAGGGCAGGCTGGGAAAGGGGACATATTTCCCCCCCCCCCCATTTCTGCCCATGATTAAGCCTCAATTCCTGCCAGTGCAAGTGGTAAAGGTGTTGGCTCCAGACCTGTCCCGTACTCATTGACACCTCCTCCTGACAGAGCTTGATGAGTAATGCTCAGATAAGCAGGTTAGGCCAGATTCAGTCAGATAATTAAAGGTTGGAGGTAACATAAAATTCTTACGTGCTCTTATATGTACAGCTCATCTGGGGGTTTGATTTATAGTACGTTGCGCTCATAACCACCTTTCCATCCTACAGCTCTCTTCACGTCTGAGGCATCTTTGCCGTGTGGGCAAGCACCCTGCCGACTCCAGGGATGGACAGAGTAGCAGAGGTCCTGCCCAGGGGTGCAGGGCTCGGAGCTCCCTGCTCACCCGTGCCCCAGTCATCAGCCCCCCCATCTATCTTTATTTCAGGTGTCTCTCCTCCCCGCTGCCGTGCAAAGCCTTTTTGACCCGATCTCTCTCCCCTTGGACCTCCTGAAGCCGTTTCTATCAGTGCCACCGGAGTGCCTGGCGGGGGGAAAAGCTGCCACTTGGAATTGGCTTCCCTTGACACCTCCTTCGCTGCGCCGGGAGTGACCCTCCCCGCACGGAGAGCTGCGAGAGCCGGGCAGGGCTCGGCGCCAGCCCTCCTCTGCTATAATGAACCTTTTTAGGTCATGTAAGCCAAGAACCTTGTGTTGCTAAAGACCCCATCAGTTACTTTAAGCAGTTATCGTATTTTACTGTTTACCCTGAATAAGCCCAGAGCATGGCGCTCAGCCCGTCGCACGCAGCGCAGTTTATCACCAAAAATTAATGAGTCTGTGCCATCTTGTGCTTCAAGACATTAAATCACAGATTTGTTTAAAATTTACTGAAGTTTGTAACTTTTAATAAAGACTGCCTCAGCCTTCACGGTTACATGTCAAAACATCACGTCAGAATCATGCCCTCCTCACCACTTACTGATGGCTGACTTTAAGGAAGAGATAGCGTATAAAATTCACTTATTTTTTCATGCTGCCGCTGTAACCGTTCCTTACTGTTGAAACAACTTAATGCAGAGCAGAAGGGAGAAAAGCAGCAAAGATTTTTCCGAGCTAAAATAGATATAAATGCAGCGTGCATATCGCAGGACGTGATCGGGACAGCTCAGATACATAGCATTAATGTAATTGCTTTATTCTCTTCCCTTAACTAATACTAGTTTTCTGCTTCTGTAGAGTTTTCAGATTAATTTGTGCAGGAGTTGTTACCAGGTTCTCTATTTACCCACTTCAGCTAATTTCAGAACAAACACCACATTATAAAACTGAACGTGATCATCCAAGTTATAAATGACACATTCCACCACAAAGCTTGATAAAAATCTTTATTGCAATTTCAGTTTTTATTTCTTTTACATAAATAGATTTTTTTGGCATCAAAACGTCTTCACTGAATTTTACACTTGGGCAAAGCCATTCATGAAAATTAGTAAACTAGGACGTGCACCATGAAACAAGCACAGTACAAACCTCGTGACACCAACCTTTAGCCACGTCGTGGAGTCACTTGCAGCTTTTCAGTCGCACCTCTGTGCTGTCTTCCCTTCAGACGGAGAAATTGTTCCTGGATCATACGAAGTTATTAGGAATATTTCTAGCATTTTACGAAAGTTATAAGCAGGCGGTGAAAATATTCTGATTGCTAAAAAGCCGTCATTTCATTCGGGCTCGGGGTACACAGAGCAAACTCACGGACTCAGGTGTAGCACCGATACTGCGTCTTCCATACAGTGCCTGTCAGGCGCTTCCAGGGGAATAAAATTGAAGCAGCTGCTAATACCTCACAATTCCTAGGGCTAAAACACAAGCCCTCTCGGATGCGACACTAAAGCAACCAAGATGCGTGTTTAAGTCTGCCTTTTCAAACTATTTTTTTTTTTTCCCTAATTTAGCAACAGAAACTTCACATACAAATGAGCAGAGGTTGTACATGTAGGGTCTGTGCGGAATGGCCAAATAGGAGACGGAAAAGAAAACATTTTATTTTTTTTCCTCTCCTTTTGCACAGTTTTGAAACGCGGCAAGTCTGGCGGATTTGGTAACACTAATGCAAAACTGGAAAGCGAAGAGAGAGAAGCAGCAAGTTTCATTAACAGAGAGAATTCTGCATAAAATATACTGGAGCTGATGGAGGAAAGGAAGAGAGAGCCAAGATGTTCAGCTGCAAGTGGAGTCCAATTTGATGCTCAGCGTGAGTTTAAAGGGAAGATTTTCTCAGCCTTAAAATAAAGGAGCAGTATGAGATGCGTACGGGGCAGAAAACCGTTGTCACAGAAATGGATTGTACCAGGCTCGGGAAAAGCGAGAGTGGCAAAAGTAGCTCATTTCGCTGCGCTACATTTATAGATGTGCTCCTCTGAATGCTCCCAGGAGGACCGGCTTTACGCGGCCAGACAGCATAGACAGGCATCCTGGCGCACTGTATCACGACGATAAAGCCTGAGCATAAAGGAGCTCCACCGCAAGTTAACTGGGAATTTTGCCTTGGAATTTTGGGGAGCAGACCTGATCTCCTGCCAGCAGATCCGCTGATGTCTTTCATTTCTTGCAGCGCCAGCCCTCTGACATGAGCAAATCGCTACCCTCAAGGGCCCGATCCTGCTTCCACTGAAATCGATACCAGTTTTGTCACTGGTTTCAATGGGATCGAGGATTCAGTCCTGCAGTTCTTGAATTCAGTTGGGTTGGGCTTTTCTCTGCATGAGTAAGGTTGTGTTAATACTGCAGAGTGGGCCTAAATTACATTGATTATTTGGATTTAAAGCCAAGCGCAAAAACAGGATTCGGGGAAAGAGAGAAATGTTTGAGAAAGCGAGTTGAGAGCAGCGTCCATCCGTGGCGTGCGCCGGGTGAGCAGAGCAAGGACTGCAGCGGCACAGCCTCAGTTAGCCAAGCCTGCCGGAAAGTACTGGGGGGAACAGAGAGAAGAAATTCACCGTGGAGATCCTTTTTCATCTGCTCCTCCTCAAGCAAACCTTTGAGTCACTCATTCTTTATGAAAAATAAACAAAACGTTGACAGAAGAAATTATTGTCACATATCTACACATGGCAATTGATTCTGGTTCTTCGCTGCTGCTTCTTTTCCCTCTTCTCCGACACAGGGTTGTTGTTCTGCGTTTCTGTAACACTACTGGCAAATCAGAATTTATTGTACATACGTTTGCGTTCCACTTAATAAAAAATATACCTGTATTTTCAGATAAACTTTGTTAGTAATTCATGAGGTAAGTGACTATTTATGCTAATAAGGGAGAAATATATTCTCAAGCATAATGCATTACATAAATTTGAATGCAAAATGTTCAATTATGAAGTAAATACAGGTAATGCAAATAGTAAATTACATCCAATAAAAATATATAAAGAATGTGTCTTCAAAGAGAGAGAGGCTTTTATTTGCGTCTGTGAGTTGTTTAAAGAGAAAAGAATTAATAAATACTGAATTACTCTTATGATGATTTAGCTCATAATTCACCAATCCATAACGACTCCCACTAATCAGACTGTTGTTTCATACCCTCCAATATAAGGCAGGACTGTTTCCTCAGCAATTTTATCCCTACCAGATTATCTCGTCTGATTCTATTAATTCTCTCCCATAAATCTGCTAACAGTGATATGTGATTTACTTACCCTGTTAACTGATCTGAAGACTGTTAAAAGGATTTATCTAGCACTGCACCTAGGAGCAGTTTATGCCTTATCACTCTGTTACTCTGAAGAAGTCTTTCTGAAATCAATTTGGCTGGTTTCATAGTTAAATTCAGCGGACACTGTTTAGTTCTGCACCATAAAATAAGACACCAGATAAACAAAAGGAGCAGTAGCTGTACCTAACGTGTTGGTCTTGATATGCGTTTAAGTTATAACAAATTACACTCTGAGTCCATATAACTCATAACCTGCACGTTCGCTTCTGCGTTAGGTACCACGCGCGCGCGCGCGCACACGCTCCAGCGCTGGAAGTTCTTGCATATGCCGCTGGCGTGCTCGTCCCAGCGCAGGGCGATCCGAGCGCGTTTGGAGTTAATGTTTCACGTCCCCCTGCGCCATTTGACAGAAAACTCTCCCACCATAAATATACATTAGTCTGACGGCTTATGAACCGGGTCAGCGGCAAACTGGGAGCAAGCCGGGCTCCACGTTACGTCGTCGAACAGAGATGCTTAGAAACAAACCGCGAGCGAGAGGCTGCGAGAAGGACGCTGGAGTTTTCCCTCTGCCTGGCTCAGGGCAGGATTGTTACAAACAGTGCTGGGGAAAGGGAGCAGGCTGGGGGAATTGGCCTGCGATAATTGTGGAAAAACTGGAGACTGAATAGCTCTAATTGAAATGAAAGTGTGTGATTGTTATGGAAGAAACACTGTTAATAGAGGACTGTAAATGTTTAGACACCCATTGTGAATAGCCGAATAATAAAGAAAAATACTACTAAAATGAGAATTATATAGCGTAGGGAGGATAATGTTGCTTCTGAAGGTTATCCAAAAATTGCTAATAACCTTTTTTTCCCTCTGCGGCGCTGAACAGGAGAGACATTTTGGTGCAGCAGTTCTGTGTAACAATCACCCAGGAACAATATTGTACAAGTAATAATTTTACTTGCTGTTCTGATAGGTCAGAGCTTCAATTAATTTGCAGCACTTGCTTGCAGTGGTATCAATTAAGAGACGGTCCCCATTAGCTCACACAATTTCATACTCTTTGTCTAGAGTTCAGAGTTTACTCCGGAAATTTACTCATTTGCAAATGTAGCACTTTGAATCCTCACGTCCAAACAAACTATTTTGTGGGGCCAGAGCCACATTTCCACGGCCATTTATCAAACGCGCAAGGGAAATACTACAATTGTACATTCTGAAAAGCAATAACCTTTGCATTTAAAAATATTAGCACACATTTTATGTCTCTCCTAGGTGAGCATGTTAAGTGATATACAGTACCACATTCATCTCGCTTGGGGAAAAAAAAAACCAAATACGGGGAATTGGACTGTCCTGGGGGGATTTATGCCGTGAGCCTGGAAGTTTTGTTGATTCCAACGAGGTGAAGAAATAGGAAAGCCAGCCCGAGTAGTTAAGCTGTATTAACTTTGTCGTGGATCACAGCCTGTAAGATAAAGCTAGCAGATGTCCACGGCTCCGTGTGTGCGGGTGCGTTTCGGGACCGTGCAGAACTGTATTTTAATTTTGTTGGCGATGTTGGTAGCATTTTTTAGCTTTACAGAACTGCCTCTATGATCATTTCTAGATGTAGTTATCCTCCTAAATTTGCAGTATGCCCTACCTCTTTTAGCTGCCAGGAACAGTACACGCTGTATGACTTTCAGATGTTAGTGCTGGCACTCACACTGATAATGGCATAGTCAGAAGATGTTATCCGTTCGTAAATCCACTAGCCAAGTACTATTTCCTAAGCAGAGATTCTCCGGCTATCGCAAATGATGATTTTCACAGTCGGTGAAAAATTACCCGGAGACTTGCCCGCACCTACAAAGTAATACCCTGCGCGGTTATAAATAGCAGACTCCGAGGGGGAAGGGACCGGGCAAGGGGAGAAGGGAGGATTTGAAGTACAATGTTCAAGAAGCTGGTTTAATATATGACCAAGTGTCAGAAGTCAGGTTTCTGAGAATTACTTTTCAGATAAACAACTTTATAGCACCGCACTTAATCTTACTTACTAGAGACGTCTCATTTATCACGGAATTACAAGTAACTTTAATTCCATCGATATTCCCATAAAGCCCGGTCGGGAAAAATCGAGCCTGGCGGCCCCGGCAGGCTGCGGCGCTGCCCGGCGGGGGGCGGCGGGCACCGGGGACGGACGGGGGGACGGGACGGGACGGGACGGGACGGACACCGACCCTCACCCGGCGGCGGGGCC